>CAKNWU010190288.1:0-10746 GCA_932072015.1 Andricus quercustozae | reverse complement strand
ACAAATTTTGTGTGAACCAGCCTAACATACATCTGACTTCTTTGAATGCTTTTGAAATCCTTACAAATCTTGTGAAATACCAAAAAAAAATTCTTGAAATCTAGAAATGATTTAATCTGGTAATTATGATATGGTGAAGTGAAAATGATGCAATTAATCGAACTATTGAGACCGACAAAAATTTGTAGTTTAGCATCCAAAAGAAGTAAAATAAAATTGAAATTGGTTGACGTCTTCTGTTTTTGAATTTGAAAATAAATAAAATTTTGCCTTTTATGTGCTAAAAAATTTAACGTTTTTTTAGGTACAGCTTCTGGTAGAAAGCAAGAAATAGAACAAAAAATATAAATAATAAAATATGCCTGCCTTCATTGGGCACATTCTTATTGCGCGTGGCCAAGATTGAGCGTTCCCGGTGTCGCGCTTTGCGCTCGTTTTCGTACGTTTATTGAGGGCATTTCGACTGCATTTTTCCAAGTATCATAAATATTATATATATGCTTTTATATATATTGTATATTTATTGTTTATATTGTTTTTCAATTTGACTATGATGACGATCGTCAAAGCTTGTGACACTCTCGCTTGGCGTTCGATAATTAGGTTATACAAACGGTTCTGTTCTGTTTGAAAACTAAAATGATGTAGACAAAATGTAATGGAATATAAGAAGTAGGTATGCTTTTCGATATGATGTTAATAAACAAATACTTTGATTCCGTTCGTTCAAAGTTTGGTTCTAAGTGAACTCTACAATAATTTTTAGTTAATTCGCAAAAGATATTGTAAAGCATTCCACTATGTTTTAAAAATATCCCAATATAGGTAAACTACTTGATTATTAATTATCTAGAACATTTTAAATTTGTGTCCAATCGAAAAATGTCATCAATATAATTTTTAAATATTGTTGAAATCTACTAAAAATCATGATTAATACTTACGGATCCCTTAAAAACAAAAATTGCATAATTTTGCAAATGATAGAAAAATAGTTATTTCTAGTTTTTGAAAATGTTTGAAATGTTGAATAGCATATCACTTTTTTAATTTTCATCGAAATTAAAAGTGCCTCCAGAATAATTTGCAAGTCTTTTTGTCATGTATCAGAAACTTTGACAACAATTTCTAAAACTCCTTAAAAACTTTCGTTTCAAATCAAACAGATTCAAGTATTTGTCAAATCCTTCAAAAGTTGGCGTGGCTGCAATATTCAGGTAACCAAGCAGACAGACGATCATACCAGAACCGACAGAATTTTATAATTTTTGGAGACAGTGAGTGCGCAAAAAACCTGTTTATTTTAATTTGGTTTTTAGCACTTTTTTTAATTTGTACATGTCGAAGTCTACATTTTATCACTTTGAAGCGATATAAAACTGCTTGTTTAAGGTTTCGTATGTTCGATATCCATATTCCATATTGTAACGAAAACCAAGTGTCCGTTCGTTCCTCAGTTACCATACCGTCTCTTCAACATCATACCTATGCACGTACATACATGTATATAATTGAATCGAGTTTTTAATACGAACAAGCATATTCAAATTTGTGAATGTTTCAAATTTCTATAAAAAAGCTTGTAGAAAATTTAATTGAGTAAAAATAGTGAAATGTTTTTAATTAAAAATGTGAAAAATATGTAAATATACATTTTCTAGGAAATTAGAACCTAAATGAAACGAAGCAATATATATGTAAAGTTATAAAAATATATAAATTTATACCCAGTTATCGCAGGACTATCCTGTTTTTGGCTAATAGATCTTCAACAATAACACGAAGTCGTAAGTGAATTCTCTTCATATAATCTTAGTCAACAATTTTAAAATTGTAAAAGAGTTTTTGCAACACGCACCTCAAAAGTAGACGTTATTATGCTTCTAAATTGTGCCTAAAGGACCTTATTTGAGTATACTGTGTGCAAACAATGTTCGCGCATGCGCAGATTGAAGATGGCGTGGTTAAGGCACTGGTTTAAAAGCTGCGCATGCGCACTTTCGAGATGAGGTACTTTAGACACTGACATAGGTAACTTTAAACACTAGTTTGGTATCTTCTTGAAATAAATTTAGATTAAACTTGAACAAAGCTTTTACTGATTGAAGTTTTCTTTTTAGTGTTTCGTAGCCCCGGGCGAAACCCTTATGGTTTCGGTCGGGTGTCCGTCCGTTCGTCGTCACATATAATTACAGGTGGTATATATAGGGCATAAGCGCTAACATTTGGCGCAGCAAAAGGGCATAAGCGCCACCATCTTTTTTTCATAACATTTTTTTACATAATTTTTTTTCAAAAAATTTTTTTTAAACATTTTTTTTATAAAATTTTGTTTTCAACATTTTTTGTTCAAACATTTTTTGTTCAAAAGTTTTTGTCATAAAATTTTTTTTGAAACAGTTTTTTCACAAAAATTTTTTTCAACACTATTTTCTAAAATTTTTCAAAATTTCTTACAAAAAAATTTGTTTACAAAATTCCTTCCTTGTAAGCACTCGGCGCCTACTTTGACTAATTTGTTCGTTTTCAGGCAGCAGACGGGGGGGGGGGGTCTCAACTTCACTCTATGCAATATAAAATTAGTATTTGTCATTAACTCCTCCTAACACAACTTTTTCGGACGGGCATTGCAACAAATAACGTGTGATACATGTGCGCATAGATGATTGCTAACCCGTGTGATTGCATCATTCGCCTGCGGCTCGAAGCATTCATATCCGTTTACGAAAGTCACTTCGCTCGTGCGCTAACCACCGACTCATACTTCGAGCCTCCGGCTTATGCTGCAAAATTCACACTCGCACACAATCACCTATTTTGCGCACTTGTATCACAAATAACTATTTGCTGCATATCCCCTATAAATATATAGAGGTTGACAATTGACATCCACCTTTCT
Source organism: Andricus quercustozae (assembly GCA_932072015.1). Lineage (NCBI taxonomy): Eukaryota > Metazoa > Arthropoda > Insecta > Hymenoptera > Cynipidae > Andricus > Andricus quercustozae. The sequence continues at coordinate 7,847 of CAKNWU010190288.1, read as the reverse complement.
GTTGCAGAGAATATAAAATATAAATAACAAAAGAAACATTGTTAAATGCTTAAATACAACCTAACTACTGCTTCCTCCGAGTCTACAATCACATGTTGAACATGGAAGATAAATGTTTGTTGGGGAAAAGCAATAATTGATTCCCGAAATATATTCTGCGCGTTAGCAGCATACTCATGTGCACTTACAGTGAGTACCGCGTGAGTTGCATGCTTGTTAAGTTCTCGGCACAGCACAGAATTTCCTTATCACTGCAGTCCCAGGTCCCATTAACATTGAACCACTTTCATTAGCGAACGCATGATTGTTTTATCTTCGCGAACTTTATAATATATTGACTGTCAAAAAAGTGAATCACATGCAAGAAGTAGGTATATTTAATTTGGTTAAAGTTATGCTACTTCTTGAATTCGTTTCCGCTTCTCTCTCTGCCATACATGTACCACTGCACCACGCTCAAGAGTGTTATTCCGCCGTACAGAGAAGCTACTCTGATGACTAGGAACTAATAATAGAAAGCATAGCAGTGAGTAAGCCTATATAGAAGCCCGCTGTTTGTAGCAGAGACTGAAATATCCGACTTTTCGAGCCAAATTCCTTTTCTCGCATATATTCTAGTTTTTAAGTTAATAAATGTTTCCGGAAATTGAGCGCCTGATATCAATAAAGGTTGCGTGCGTAATTAAATATTCCGGGAAGAGATTTCTTTCTTCATCTTGACATCATCATTTGAGCGGTCTCAACAAAAAATACTAGAAAAAAATATATTCATACTTTGTATAAAATAATGCAGTCACAGTCTATTTTCCAATTTCACAATAGTTATTATACCTTCAAAGAACCTTTATTTATCGGTAATAAAGAATGTATAAAAAAAATTGTATAACGCTCCTGATTACATTCGAACCCCTGCATATAGAAAAGCAAAATATTTTTGCGTGAATAATCAAGGGAAGAGGTAGAATCAGAATTAAAATTAAATACGATAAGTCCAAGACTCATCCGCATAGACTTTCCAATCCTTGTCATTCCGTGCACCGACACCAATTTCAATTCGAAACCAATCCGAACCCACCTTTAATCTTTTGCAATCCTTGCCCCAATTCGAATGAATTCGAAACAACATTAGTTTAAATCCTTTTCAATCTAAATGAATCCAGTCTCACATAGAAAGACGTTTCAATCCTTCTCAATCCGCGCGTTAATGCCAACTTCAATCTGAAACCAATACGAATCAACCTTTCAATACTTTACCATCCGCTTGTTCAATCCGAATGATATCGGAACCAATTCAAAACTACCTTTCAATCCACGTCAATCTATGCGTCAACGCCAAATTCAATATATAAAATAAATAAATAAATAAAAAGTATTTTTTGAAACAAACAAATTTAATTAATTTCAGCCAAAACATAGTGCATTAACATTTAAAAACAGCAATAACAGTTTCAATTTAAACAATGGAATAGCTTTCACCTTTTCTACGGCAAAGAAAGTACACAAGAAGGTTTGAATAATCCCCTATACAATTTACTGTACGTCCAAAAATATACGTGAAATCACTTTCCAAATGTCGACCTGTGTTCTGCTGTACATTTGAAGAAATAGCTCTATTTACATTTCACGTCGAACGAAGATATTGGAGCAAACGTATTTGCATTTTTACTGATTTGAACCTTCCAATATATAATTGTTTTTGAAAAAAAACTATTGTTCTTGGGTAATTCGAACGTATAGTCAATCCCGCAGGACTAAAATTTGTGTAGATAGGTTTATCTTTTTGTAGATAGAGCCTTTCTTCTACTATTACTATTACTATTACTATTACTATTACTATTACTATAATATACTATTACTCTAGATTTCTCTAAAATCTGTGTAGATAGGCCTGCACAAAATGCCCAATTACAATCATTTGGAAATGTTGAAATGACGATTTGCAATTGAATACAATAGGGAAGCTTCCTATTATAGTATCTGTCAGACCGGCTCGTATATATACAGGTTATTATACAGCCCAGTAAAAAGGTGTACATGGCAATTATTTTAAATGATTTAAAATATCGTCAAGTTCTCAACGCTTTGAATTCAAAACAATATCGTTTTCTACCGCTTTCGTCCCAAATAATTTTAACCTCGAACATTTTTGAAAAATTTTAACAATTTCCTATAACTCAAATTGAAATGAAAGAAATACCAAATAATTACACAACGGACAAATTCACAAAACGCTTTGAACGAAGCCTGCGTTTTAATAGATTTTCATTGTTATTCAAAATATTCCGACTGTATTTCTCTTATTAGATCCTTAAAGTGAAAGGTCTCAAGTATTCAAAAACATTTTTTTTTCAATTTCTAAGCCAAAAATGGCAGAGTAGGAGGAACCAATTTTTTTAAACAGTAAAATTGTTTGCAAAAAAATTATATGAAAAATTCACTTCGGGCATCATCCAGGGGATAGTTCTTCTTCCATGAAAACTAATTTTTAGATTTAAACCAGGGATTCTAACGAAATGAAGGGGAATTTTGCAGTCTAAAAAAGTATCAAAAAATAATGAGGCTACGAAGAACTAATGTAAAAATTATGTGGTAATTATACGTTATACATAAAAAAATGTAAAGAAACCTAACGAAACTTTCCTTACGTTCTTTTTTGTTTCTTTCGACATAAAACTTGGAATAAACATAATTTTGACACTGTGCCTCCATTAGCTGCATTATTTTATTTTTATTTTTCATACTTAGCATAGTTTTCTTGTAAATTATATTGAACCGAGGGGTTAACAACTCGTGAAGTCAGGTGCACACCTTTGCTGAAGTCACTTGAATTCACACGAAGTCACTGAAATCACTTGAAGTCAGTGTACACTCCTTTGGTCGAGTTGTGAACCCCTCGTATTGAAATTACATAAATAATTGGCAAATATCAGAAAATGCCCTTTAATTTCATTCGAATCCCTTATTTAAATAATATTTTTTACATTTTTAATAAGAAATTGTTAAAAACAATTTTTTTTCATAATATATCTAATGGTCATCGAAAAAACCTGGAAAATTTGGGTATAGCCGTGTAAAAGATTAGTATAAAAAATATTGTTTAAAAAATAATAATTAAAAATATTGTAGAACTATAGCAAATGATAGTATTTTTTTAATTTTTGGGAATGTGTGAGAAATGAGAGTTTGAAATAAAACCAATATTTTATTTTATTTTTATAAACAGTAAATTTGAACAAATACTCCAGTATATCATTTTTTGTAGAAAAAAAATATTTTGTACTGAAGTCGTTGTGATTTATTATCGAAATGGTATTTAGTTATTATAAAAGGTCATAAATGAAAAATTTAGAAACAATTTATGAAATTATAAACTAGTTTTAAATCTATTAAATATATTGAAAAAAAAAAAATAAATTAAATCTATAAATCCTTGGGCAGACCAAACGTCTCTAGTCTGCTCTTTTGTCATAAACTTTTCGTAAAAAGATACTCTTTTAAAGGAATTATACTTTAAATATGCTTCTATGAATCCATAAAAATTGAAATATTAAAAATATTTTATCAATTTTTTCATACTTCTAATGTTTTCAAAGCTTCTTACCTTCTTTGTGCCTTTTTTGTTCAGATCCTTTACCATTATTAAATATTATATTTTCCCGTCTATGTACATAAACTTACACTCATCGAAGAACTTTAACTCTGCGCAGAAGAAACATTTTCTTCTTATTAAAGAAATAGTAATTTTTGTATCGCTAGCGTATGCAAAAGGATTTTTCTTCGTAAAAAATTAGCTTAATGTATTACATAAACTCATTATATGCCCACCATGGCTATATGGTTCAAAAGTATCTTATAAGTAATAACTGATCGTGGAAAGTTTTTGTGAGACCAGATTGTGCATTTATATTATTTTTAATTAATTGTCAGAAAAATATACAATTAACAATTTTAAATCACTGACGAGTGCGAGCACCGACACCGTTAATACTCAGCAATAAACTGGAATACTAAATAATGATTATATTTTACATAAATATCCCCTCCTTTTGCGGATAGTTGAAACGAAGAGATCGCTCACGCCATTTATGTATAGTGCCACCTACGTCAAAGGACGCAATCCAGTCTGTAGAGAATCTAAGGTGCGGCTGCAGCGATGACACACCTCGTCTCGTCAAAATGTACAATTACTACTAAACTTCGACTATTTCTCAACCAGTGAAAAAGAAACTATAATTTAGTTTGTGAACATTTTCTAACAATATATAAAACTGGTCATATAATATTACAAATATAATATCTGTATCAATAAAATTATCAAGTATCAACATAAATTACCGTTATTGTTATTATTATCAATAAATATCGCGTAAACCGTTAGTGATAGGTCAAAATCGATGTCAGTTTATGATATGGATATCATATTATAGATAGTATATGCGGTACTCAAAATTCAAAAATGACATCCATTTTCACCTATCTCTTACGGTTTACGAGATAATTGTTGTTAAAAATAGCAATAATGGAAGGTTCCCCTCAGGTCCCAATGGAACGTTCCTGGAACGTTCCACTGGGACGTTCCCAAGCGGCGGACATTTTACGCCTCACGGGAACGTTCCGCTGGAACGTTCCGAAGGTGCCCGCGGAACGTTCCGTGCTATTAGGGGAGTCATAAAAGGAATATTTTTTTTTTCTTCAAATTGTTCTCGGGTGAACCCGAGTTTTCATCATAAGCCACGGCCTAAGTCGAGCGCCTTATGATATGAGGATGTTATAAATTAATTTAATGCGATGTTTGAAGTATTTTGCGATGATGTTGTGTTAGGTACAAAATTAGGACCATAGTTTAATTTGGAGTTTGTCTTTTACCGCTGTTATCCTTACACAGCAGTCACGAGCAATAGTCGCCTCTGAATGCTTTCTTAGAGCTAACATCTGCCACTCCATAGGTTTTTAGTCTCTTACTTCCTGATGATCAAGGAAGTTTCCTACAATGCAAAAGGTCTTTAGTAAAACCGCCTTCTGAGCTGCCTCCAGTACCCTACTGACTCCTAAATGTTCAAGATGTTCAGTGCATCTTGCGCGCAGTTTGTCTGCAACCAAAATCATAATAGGATTAATAGACGCATGTTTCGCATTCCTTCATTTTGTCTGTACTTTATGCCTTAGCTCGTTATACTTACCCAATGGGCACAAAATTTGACGTCTTCACGACATATTTACGAGATCTTTACGTCAACCTTAAGATATCCTACGCCCATGTCGTTAAGATGTCTTTACGATGTCGGAAAGACATTTTCAGATCGTCCGATGGCTTTACGATATCGTAAAGACATCTTAACGACATGGACATAGGATGTCGTAAAGATGTCGTCACGATGTCGTAAAGACGTCGCCAAATGCGATATCCAACCTTTTTTCTCACGCATCACGATGTCGGGTCGATTGGCTCGCATATAATGATCCCTCTGACCTTCCTCCCCTATAGGCGTGTGAGGAAATACTTGAACGGACACTAATTTGTTAGCGTTTCGTAGGAAACCCTTATGCAGTCGGTAAAATGGCTGCCTGTCCGTTACCACGTCTAGCGCAAAAACTATTAGGCCTACTGACCTTATCTTTTATGTAGACATGTCTCATGTCTCTAATGCGAGGAAAAATAGTGAGAACACTGAGAAGATATTGATGAGGTCATTAATATGCAAAAACATGAAAATGTATGCCTTTTGACCCAAAATTGCCAAAATTTGGCTCAAAAGCAGCGTACGGGATCCATATATATACAATTTGAGGTAGCAGTGAACCATAAATATTTTTTGAAACAGGTTTTCAGAGGAAAACTTTTTTCTCTTGTCAATTAGGCCATTTTGCCATTATAACCTGTTCAGAAAACACGCACTTATTGTCTGTTATCGCGAAGACTGGTTATGCAAAATAAATTGCTTTCCTTATGAGAATCATCATTAATAAATTTTTATAATAGAATATGACAGAATATCGGTTGATGGATTTTTTTTAAGGATCTATCAGGAAGTAGAACTTCAGAAATATATGTGAAATAGAGAAGTGCAGTGCCTTTTTACGAATAGGCAATTATTAAAAATGTGAAATGAACGATATTGTAGTTTACAGTGTGATTTAAAGCTATGTTACGTGGGAAAATAGCCCTAATAGCACGGTACGTTCCCGGAACGTGTGAAATGTTCGCCGCGTAGAAACATTCCAGTGAAACGGTCCAAAGAACGTTCCACTGTGACCTGAGGGGAAACTTCCGTTATTGTTATTTTTAACCCCATATAGTATACACTATAACATGATATCCATATTATAAAGTGACATCGATTTTGACCTATCTCTTACGGTTTACGCGATATTTATTGATAATAATAACAATGAAGGTAATTTCTCTCAGGAATGTTCCAGTGGAACGTTTTCAAGCGGCGGACATTTTACACGTTCCGGGAATAACGTTCCGGTGGAACGTTCCGAAGGTTCCCGCGGAACGTTGCAGGAACGTTCCATGCTATTAGGGAAATTAGTCAACGATGTGTAAATACGAAAATTTAACCAGATTTTAATTACCCTGATATTTAAAATTATTTTTTTATAATGATAAAGTAAAAAACGTTTAGTATATTGTAAGTTATTTCATTACACAGGAAAAAAAAAGTGTTCGAAGCCAAAAAAGCGACCTATATAGCATTGTATCATTGGTCTAGCATATTCAAAATCTGCAATAATTGGAATTTTCTACTCACCAGTATCTGCGTACCAGTTTGAAATTTTAGTTTAGGGCAAATTATCCCAACTAGGCCACCACAAATCGGAAGTCGTCGTTTTCGCAGTAAAATAAATTTCTTAATAGCCCTTATGTTCGAAAAGATTTCCCTAGGTTTTGGTAGCAATTTTTTTGTTGTTGACCGTACACTCCAGAAATTGTTCGTCGCTTCTAAAAAAGTTCAGGAATTTGTGTCAGGAATTTCTGAGAAAATGTTCAGAAATGTTCAGAACTTGGGTTTAAAGGATAATCCCTTTATTAGGGTTCCAAGAATAGAATGCCATAAAACCTAATACCTTTTATACATCATAGGTTATTTATATTATTTATTTATATTTATTTCTCCACGTTCTCCGTTTTGACATATATCTCTTTCTCTTTACGAGATACATTATATTTATTCTAATTTGAAACTTTTTAGGAATATTTTTAGGCATCTGAAATCGTCCAAACCCTTAGACATCACATCAGCGCTGGCGTGTAAATGTAAAAGCATTAAACCATCTTACACCGAAGAACAACGTGACCCTCAAATAGGTTTCTGGTCACACAGGGATCAAGGGCCACGAAAAAAGCGGACCAGTTACTGGAACTATAGCGCCTTGCTGCATCGGGATGGCCATCACAAGCTTGATCCGGACGAAGCACCAGGAATAGACCGTTCTAGAACATTCCTTGATGACGTCACAGAGTAATATTGCGCAATTGTGCCAGCCAAAAGCATGTAACAACAGGTTCAAGGTTATTCTTATCTCAAGAATTTTTCGCGTAAATACTTTCAAGGTTATATTTTGCTTTGTCCTGGCAATTTCTACTGCGTCATATAGTTATTTCAAGGATGATTTATTGCTCCTCTACAGATAAAATATTTATTTAATATGCAAAAAGGTGCAGGTGTACAGATGAAATTTGATACGGAGGGCTATGCATGACATCCTGTTTTGGCTAGCTAAATTAGATTTATTGCTTCCTTACAGATAACATTCTTCTAGAACATTCTTGGTGAAGGTGACAAATTAAACTGTGAAATTTTCTGGTAAACAAGTGCAAGGTTATTTTCATGACGCATTAC
>CAKNWU010190249.1:0-10841 GCA_932072015.1 Andricus quercustozae | reverse complement strand
AAAAAAAAAAACAATGAAAAATTTTGTTACAGTAGTAAAAATAGATATTCGTTCATTTGAAATATGAAAATTCACTCTTTCACCCTTTCCCACGTTTTGTACTGCGCAATAACACTGCGAGTAGTTTTCTCACAGAAGCGCATATGAAATGAGCTGAAATCAGACATCTAATATCTTTTGAACGTGATTTTAGAGTTTTTCATGGTTTTCTTCAGGTTTTAACGTTCAAATTTTATGTTGAACATTCATCCAGAACATCTTTATCCAAAGCCTTTAAATATTTGACGAAACATAAAATAAACAATTATTAGTTAGCCCTATAGTAAATAAATTTGATTTTATATCATAGATAATTTTTTTTAAGTGGACTAAAAATAATTATGAAATACGAACAGTTTTCCTAATATTTTATTTCTGATATATATAATAAAATGAACGTGTATTCTAAAGGAAAATATATTTTCTAAGAATCTCGACCCTCAGTTGCCGTGTGATGTTGCACCATTGATATTCACAACCTCCTGCAAATTTAAAATTACTCTTTTGCGCACACATCCTGATCAGTGACACATGGATTGTCGTCCATCTAACGCATGCTTCTGATTGGTTAATCTCTAAATGTTAATTGCTCATTAATTATTAACTTTACAACAAATTTTTATTATTATTTAAAACTCCATTTTTTATGAGGAATTCAAAAATATAACAATGTACCTTGAGTACTGGGATACCCTGTATAACTAAAGTTACTGTTTTCCAATATTAACAGATCCCGCAAATGGAAAAAATCACGGTATCTATCAGCTATAGAATCGATTCAAGTCATAAGATTCGGACCATTGAGATCCATGAGATTGTGACATATGCCCGCTCCCTCCAAACATCTAATAAGTTGACCTAGCCAGTTATATTTAACTTTTTTTTTTAACATTTTGCTGTTTGCGGTTTCGGCTAGTTTTACCATACAAAGTTTCGGATAGCGCGAATCTTCCATATCGAAAATCTTTGCCGCCCAATTGAGCGCCATTTTTAATATTTGGTATGACACACAAGGTAGACCTAGTTCTAACCTGACAACGAAGCCAGGCGTATTTCTAGGAAGACGCAAAAGATTTTTGAAAAAATGGACTTGTGCTTTTCCAAAGACATGTAGATAATTTAATCCGATAATTTGCGTCGTATACAATAAGGGACTCTTTATAATAGAATCATGAGTTTTGATCATGGAAGACCATGAGGAGCACTTAGTTCTAGTTAGAATATTGAAAGCTGAGGCTGAGATTGTGCAGCTAAGTGGAAAGCACCTGCTCTAGAAAAAATCGTATACAAGTATTCAAAACAAGGAACAGACTCCAAAGAGCTACCATCATACTTCAGACCTAGGAGTTTTTCGCTGGTCTGACCTTTCTTGAATATAGTGTATTTAGTTTTGTTGTTATTAACTGCGAGTTTGTTTATATTACAATTCTCCTGAAGAGCATTGCGTCTATTTTAGATTCTGCAAAAATAATTAAATCATCCGCGTAAATCAGCATAATAATGTCCGTGTCACCCATGATTCTGAGAGCCACAAGACCTTTTTGTCTAAAAAAAATTTCGATATCCGAGGTTAAGAGATTAAACATGATTGGGCTCAAAATCAAATCATTGGTTAATCAAATGTGATTAACCAATGGGAAAGCTCTTGAAAAGTCCACAACAATGGCATATATATGTCTATTCTGTTCTTGTAAGTTTTGCGAGACAGAAACCAAGGTGAAAATATTACCCATACAACCCCTACCTAGGCGAAAACTGCTTGGGCTTCCGGAATAATGTGACACAACGACTTCCGTTTTTCCCATCTAGCCAACAGAATTCGCGTACAAATTTTGGGAAGTGAGTTTAGAATGGCAATAGGTCTGTAGTCATTGGGATTGGCTGGGTCTTGTTTTTTATTTATCAAATGCGTTAAAGATTTTGTCCATTCGAACGGTATATTGTCATTTTCAAGTATTTTATTGAAAAGTGTTTCGAGATAAAGAAGCCAACTAGGCTGCAAGTTTTTGTAAAAATTATTTGAGATTTGATCCGGCCCGGAGCCTTATTTAATTTACTTTTGTTAATTGAAAAAAAGATTTCGTTAGCTGTAATTCTGCAATCCAATAATGGATATCGCACATCTGTAAGCAATGACGGTGACAGACGTCTGAGAGGAAGTGTCTGATGGAAGAGGTTTTCATAAGCTTTTGTAGAAAGGATTGTGGATTTTATTTTTCAACCTTGTAACGAGACCAAATTTTGACCTAAAAATTAGCATTATATTTATTTATTATTTGAATTCGTGTACCCTCCGCTGCGTGGCATGATACTCCAGGGGCATATTTTAAGTTTGATTTAAGAATTTAGGATTAAGTTGGCCTTATTATTTTGTTTTGCTTTGACCTTGCCTCGGCCTTCAATCAACGGGGGACATCGAGGGATTTTGGAACTCTGAAGTGCACCAGAGAATTGAGATTCGCTTACTGCCGTCGTTGTCCAAGAATTGAGATTCGCGTGTTGAATCTAATTCCCGCCTTTCCGTTGCTGTCTCCAATAGTTCCGGAACCTGGCTGGGAATCTTGGATGCCTCCAGAGCCAGGGATAACGCCGGCTTATTATCTCTAGGCCCTGGGAATGAACTGAGTACCCTTGGAGCTACATCTTTGTCTGCGTCAGTAATCCTCATGTGGGAGGAAGTCCTCACATCTCCTGACAGGGCCCTCGGCGCTAGAGCACTGGCCGAGAAACCAGCCGACTCAAGACTCCCGCGATGGGATGCGAATCAGGTCTGGTTGTCACCGATTTGTTGTGGTATGTGTACCAAATGCGGACAACTCTCGTGCCAGAGAGGACGAGAGCTACCTCATTTACAGGAAATGCTTTGGATATCCTCTTAGATATTTTTACTTAATTACAGCCTTCAATTGAGTCGCCCCTGCACCTCTTTTCATTTTGGCGGCACGGCAGAGAACGAGTCGAGCAGCAACCGGTGGGGACTCACCCCAAAGGCGGGCGAGTGTCAACGCACGCCGACTGAACATTTTTTTGTTTTGGTTTCGCTAAAGTAGCTAGTTAACGTAGAATCAGTTTTCTAATCTGTATGAGGTAAGGTTAACTTCTTGTCGCCGGGAGGTTTGTGGTACTCGTACTCGCGGATCGTCGTGTTCTCTTTGGTGGAATTCAGTCCTCAGTTGAATTATCTAGAGTCTTGCTTTTGTGTTTACGGTTTTGAAAAAAAGGACACGATGATGTTAGAGCCTTTTTCATAATTTATATTTCGTGGAAAAATCAGTAGTTTCTAGGGTTTTGTTTTCGCCACGCGGCCCACCCTGTATCACACCCAGTAGCTATCGTCGGCGCCATTTGAGGGATCCCGGCTCCATCTTGGCCTCGTGTGGGTAGTATATTTTTCCTCCGCAAATCTAAGTATTTCTTGATTTAAAGGGGGAGGCAGTTTCTGCTTACTTATCGAATTTCTATTTTCTGTAGAAAAATGTGTAATTTAACTTCATGGCTTCGTTTGCTGTTTTGAATAAAACTGTACACGCCATTTCATTATATCTCCGCACGTTATTTTTTTATTTACTATTAAGATGGCATTACCACACCTTGCATTTTTCCCCGCTAGGCTAACCCATCCGCTCTACCAACAACTTTAACCGAAGGCCTGAAGCCAGCCCGGGAAAAAACAGGGCCTACGCCCATTTATCTGTGTTTTGAGTGATTGGTTGGCGCATGTGCCCCTGGCGCCCAACAATCCATTAATAAATTTAATTATTTTAGCTTTGAGTATTTTGAGATAATGGGCGTGGCCCTGTAAAAGTAAGTTTCCCCGAAATTTACCCGTACAACCCCTAAAACTATTAACAGTATCCCAGAATGTTTTGCTATCGTTGACACTCTCAAGGCTCACCAGAATATTGGATTCAAAACTCGCTTTTTTCTTAGCTAGCAGTGCTTGGTACGAGTTTGTAGCTTTGACATAAACCATCTTAGCCTCATCCGACAAATTAACCCTGCTGGCTTCTTTCAACGCATTAGAAAGATATGATTTGCTTTGGCGACAGTCAGAATAAAACCAAGGTCTGTCACGGTAAAATTGCTCAGTGACATTTTTTCTCACTGGCCACATATGCTTTTTGGCGCTGACCATAATAGCTTCGGTAAGGTTTGAATTTAGATAATCTATGTCTAATTTCTCAAAGTTAACCTCTAGTCTGTGAGACAAGTATAATTCGTTTGAGAAGATCCCCCGTTTGTCGTCTGTCCACCTCAGAAACGTGAAGCTTTTATTTTTGTTTACATTCAGCGCACTTGAGGCACCAGCTGAGGTGGGAGAGCAACAAGAGGAGACTAAGACCGGGAAATGATCTGAGGTATATATGGATTGATCCACATTCAAGTCGTTAAGTATACCTAATGTCTCAGCATTGCACCAAATCAAGTCATTAACACTTTTACCCCCTGCATTAAGAAACGTAAATTGGGCTGGATTGTCACTCCGTGATCTATCATTCAAAAGATAAATCTCATTCACCTCCATTAGTTCTACCAATCCCAGCCCCCTCCCGTTGTGCACCACATCGTCAGTCTTCTGGTGGAAGAAGTTTCCTTCAACCCACCAGCATCTGGCCGGCATTTTCACCTCATATCTAAAGTCGGAAGAACCAATTCCGGAGTGGTTGGTTGAAGGGTGCACAGTTCTGCTGCCGAAGACGGGCAACTTAGCTGGCCCTAAGAATTACAGGCCAATAACTTGTCTGAACACACTGTGTAAGATCTTCACAGCTATCCTAAATGATAGGATTGTTCGGACAATTGGATGCCGGGGAAACCTGCTCATTGATAGATATGTCTGTAAAGACGCAGCATTCCAATAGCGTTAAATATCGATGGCCTGGATTGATTACCGGAAAGCTTTAGATTCAACCTCCGAAAAACTTATCATCTTTCTGTTGAAAAGCTTAAATGTTCATGCAAACATCGTGAGGTGCATGGAGAGATAAATGCCGCTTTGGAAACCCAGATTTACTATCTCATCTGGAAAATATCGTGTGATAGTTAACAGTGTCACCCAGTGCTGCCAACGCGGGCACCTTGCGCTACTGCGCAAGCGATGCATTAGGCGTTTCACTGGCAAGAGCTACTCGGGAACCTGATGCAGGAGGAAAGCTGTGAAAGAAAATATAAAAAAGACACACAAAAGATATCAACACTGTTCAACTTCCACCATATAACGAGAAAAAATGGCTTAACATCCTAGAGGAACTCACGCAAGAAATTTTAAGAAGAAAATTCAGTATTTTTCGATTCCATTTCAATGACCCAACAATCACACATGTAGAAAAAATTCAAATAGAAGAAATGCTAAATATCTTGTGTTTTAAATAACCCGACGGCGATTTCCGTTATTGCTACGAAACACAGAGTGAATTAAGTAACCAGGAAAAAACGGGCATCATGAAAGATCCTCACGGATCCCTTATGGCATAGGATTACAGTGAAAATAAAACCATCGAAAGAGCGAGGACACTAGGGGAACAGAGAGGCATGGAAAACGACGTCATTGACTACGTTGAAAAATGTTCGTCATGTTAATTGCAGAAAACTGTCAGAATTACGAGACGAGCTGAAGCAATAATCCTAAACACTCCTACTCAACCAAATGAGAAGATACCTATGGATATATTGGGCTCCTTACCACCACAAGTATACTAACAGACCAAGGACAAAACTTTGTTTCACAATTAATTCAGGACTTTGAAAACTTATTCAGAATACAGCACATCCAGACAAATTCTTAGCCCGCCCCCCCCCCCCGCAAAGAAATGGATCACTTGAAAGATCACATTCAACAACTAAAAATTTGATTAAAACGAGCATCGAAGACACCCAAAACGAATGGAGAAAGAACCTGAAGATTCTAACACTTGCTCAAAACACTATGAAGCATGAAGGTACTGGTTGCACTCCGTTTGAACTCACTTTCGGCAGAGAAGCTAATTTACCTGGCCACCACACCAAGCTTAATGTATTCTAAATTGATCGAGATGTGGAAAAACAGACACGGAAAGTATTTGAGAAAAGCTCGAGAGCGATTGCAGATTCAAAAAGAAAAATACAAGTGACTTCAGGACTCAAAAATTGTTTTACCTCAGCCTATACCCGAACCAGGAGATTTGGTTTAACTTATAAATCACCAAAAACAAAACAAACTCCCGCCCATTTGGGTAGAGCCAGCTATAATCAAAGAAAATTTAGACAATAATAATTATGTAATTCTACTAAATATCAAAAGAAGCCGTATCCATGCTAACCAGTTTTTATTATTATACCATTAAGCCATTTCCCTTTCAGGGTAGGCGTGAATTACTCGGTTGGAAAGTAGTAGTGTGTGGATTGACGAATATAGGATTTGTCAAAGACCTTTATCGACTTTATTTGCAAAAATGACATATATAATAGGAAACTAATTGGAAAATTCTTGATAACAGGAGAAAAACGTAAATTAAGTACCAAAAATATCAGACTACCTTTAAATTCAAGAAAAAATATCACGAGGAGTTATGACATACAAATAAACTAAGTTAATGATGTTAGAGATAAAGAAATTCACTTGTTAAACGATAAGTTAGTTGAACTTACCAGTATTCTTTACATAAATCAATTATGATGGGCTAGAATCAGTCCCGATAGAAGCAATAGCCTCCTGGATGATATAAAATTATTAATCATTAGTTCTGGGTTGAGACAGTAACAGACCCAGACGCTTGGGTAAATCCGTTGCGATCCGTTGTGAGCCTAAGCGTAACCCCAGAGCCCTCTTCATAGGGAGAGGACCACAGCCACGCTGTTGGCTGATATCGCTGACTGACTGATGCAGTAATGGCATGTGCGTGTTAAACGTTTCCCCGCAATTGCAGGGCAGTGGCAAAGGATGTGATTAGCTGTCTCATTATCCTTTCCGCACAGACGGCAGAGGGGACTTTCCGCAAGCCCTATCTTATGTCTGTGATAACCGAGGTTCCCATGTCCTATAAACATTTCTGTTAGGACTTTGATTTCGATCCTCCCGAGCTTAAGTATTTCCCTTTCTCGATTAAAGTTAAGCTTTGAACCCAAGATTGTTTTGACCTGTCTGTAACCAGAGACGAAATCCCACTCATTCCGATGTTCCTCAGTCAGCCAACTGTTAATTTCTTCAGTGGCTAACTTACTGGATGTACCTACAACTGGCTCGGGTCCAGTAAAATTTCTTCTTGCTGCTAATTTGGTTAGCCAATCCAATATGTCATTGCTCTTGACACCGCATCTCGATTGTGAAGCCCATTCCATTCCTTCTAGGATTTACGCCGGCTCCTTTTTCCTCCTCGTACCTGGAGCCATCTATAACCCAGTTGTCTTCATCACTGAGTAGATAATATACAAAGCCAAGACAGAATGAAAACTTGGACGTATTAAAACATTGTGTCGAAAATTGCTATAATAATTGTAGTTTTGGTAATATAGCCACTAAGCAGCATGTTAGCACCCAAAATGACATACCTATTTTGCAACGAGGTACCGACAATGAGAATTTTGTAATGGACAAGTGATGAAGCTGCTAGAGAAGAATGATTAAGATTTTTTATAAAGCGTCAACATTTGAGCATAAAAATGGCAGAAGCTTGTAGTTTAACAATATTAACCTTCCTTAACAAATACAACATCCAAATCTGTTATGCTAACTACAACAAAGTCTTTGTCAAAAATCCTGCTCTGAGTTCTAGTCGAACTTTACCAAGCAAACAAAAGAGATTAACTATAGTGATTTTCGCCAACCACATCTCTCACACTTCGCTCAAAGCTATTGAAAAACCTCGAGACAATGGCATCACCATGCTCATTTTACGTTTACATTTTAATCACTGCATTCAGCCTTTAGACATTTCCGTGTTTGCACCTGTCAAAAGACTTGGTAATGCTGCTTATAACAAGTAGATGTGAAAAAATCCTAGATGAACTATGATGGTTTATGATTTGGGACCATACATTAATCAAGTACTTCAAAAAATCTTTAAATCGGCATCTTGCCTTTCAGTCGGTAGCCTTTGACCAGGCTACCGGGCGCGTCTCCGTGTTGCGGATAGGGGGGCCCTGTACCGAGGGTTTCTGCTGAATATGGTTAAAAAACTCAATACGCTGTCGCGGACAATGGTCCAGGTGTGGCACCGAAGAAAAAACCCCAAAGTCAAGGCGTTAAGAACCGTGCTGAAGACTGAATGGCACCAGGGTATGGTGTTCCAAAAGGTATCTCTAGGATATCAGGTCCCCTCCTAGAGTATTCAAACCTTACCCCCGCATTCGGGGCTCTGCGGGGGTGGACCTACACTTCCCTATCTACTCTTGGGAACAAGATGAAGAAAAAACTTAAAGCGATGCGTGTGTGCGAAGGTGGGCGGTAAATTGAACGTGGTGGAGGAGCTTGACCTCCGTCAAAAGACGGAGGCTAAACAAGGTATAATGGAGGCTGATAGATACACCAAGCAGAGTCGAAAAGCCCTAGTGGATTTGAAGGGTGTGTTCAAGAGGATGCACGATTTCTTTGACACGAAGCGAAATATCTTTATGCCAATCAAAGAAAGACTGGATGAGGCACGGCGTGCAGTAAGCAACCCGGAATACTCCATGAACTTCGCTGATTATTCCGAAAAAGATGTGATAAAATATGTTGGAAAGAACTTCGGACAGAAGTATATGAATAATGCCAATGTGAGCAAAGACACAAGAAAAAGCGGGACTCAAACTGAAGAAGCTTTGGAGGCTGCCACTCTCCAAACTGGGAAGCAAGAGAGGGAGCCTTCTATGAGCCCCTTCGTGGCAAGTGCACTAAGACTAGCGTCAAAGAAACTGAGCACACGCACTACTGCAGCACCGTCCTCAACTCCGAAGCGGGGAGATGTAGAAGCGACCACTTCTGCACTCAAAATCACCAGGTAGAAGAAACCGCAGAAGCGAGCTAGACCCGAGGCGGTTTTGATAAAACCGGCTCAGCCTTCGAGCTACGCCGAGGTACTGAAGGATCTGCAATGTGAGGTGAAACCGGACACGATTGGTGTCAAAATCAGGCGTGTCCAAGAGACGAGGGAGGGAGACGTCCTCATCGAGGTAGGCCCTGCGGCAGATAGCAGGACAAAGGTGTCTTCTGCTATCAGGGAGGCGATTGGTATTGGCAATTCCTTGCGCGAGCTCGTTCCACGGTCATGGATCTGGACACAACAACAGACGCAGAAGAGTTGGCGGAGGCAGTCCAGAAGCACTTCGGTGGTGTAAATTCGGACTACAAGATGCTACCACTGCTTATGCTTCGGCCACATAGCAGCGGGCTGCAAGGGTCCAGATAGGACCAAGTTATGCTGGAGGTGCGGCAAGGAAGGACACAAATCTGAGGAGTGCGTGAGCATTCCCCAGTGCTTCCTTTGCGGTGCTCGTGAAGAAAATCCCCGGACTGTCCATCTTTCGGGGACTATGAGATATATTTCATTCAGGGAGGCAGCCCCGTCGAGGAAGCCACCCAGAAGAAAACAGAAACCAGCTAAGCTCAGCCATGATGTCGAAGGCCGATGAGCCCGTTTTGCTACATTGTCGCACTATTGAGGACGATGCGTACATCATGGCTGGGTGTGGTGCCTGATGAAATCCAAGCTGGACACATTAGAATGAAGCCGAGGTGCGGCGTAGGATGCCTATAACCCATGTTCCTGAAGTAATGCGAAAGCGGATTCCTGGAATATGGTTTGGGAGGTATAAAGGAGTTCGTTTAGTGAGTAAGGCTTCAGTCAGTCCCATAGTCACCTTTGTTCCGTAAGGACTCGTCCCTAAAGTTCGAATGTGGTTAGTGCATAAAGCATTTTACAATCCTCGTAAAAAAAAATTATCGCCTGTGGTAGATCTTCATTTCTATAAAAAAAACGTTAGTATTAGCGTTGGATAACGAGTTTTTGATTTACTATCATTATTACAAGCATTTCATATTTATTCGATGTCATTATTTTCAGCATCCACAGATTCAACGGCACATCAACGTTTTGAATCAAGGCTGCAAGTCCATCAATGTTTAACTTCGCATAATATCTCAAGAAGGTGTCAAAGGTGCATCTAAATTTTAACTCCAATACATATAGGAAAAACACTCTCAGAACAGAAAAAACATGTAGAGATCCTAAATTTTTCATACCAGAGGACATTCGAGGTGCTTGTAGCTCAAATAGGGCTACAAAGCCCTCTTTGATAAATCAAAATTTAAATTTTCAAAAAAAGGGCTCAATCAATTTTTTTTTTTCATTTTCATTAAAAATATTCCGGCAAAATCATAGAAAGAAATCCTGCAAAGAATTGGCGTTAAGTAAGAACTTTAGGTTAAAGTTATTTGAGGCTCACCGTAAGATAACATTTTCAAAGAGTGGATGATAATGACAACAACAATTTTTTTTTCATGCTTTATGCTTCTTTAAATGTCAAAATTATATATACATATATATATATATATATATATTTTTTTTTTCGGTTTCGGTTTCGATTCCTTTGGAATAGAACTGAAGGGCCTATGACAAAGCCACCGAACGCGTCCTCGGGTTGCGGATAGAGGGTCCCTGTACCAAGGGTTTCTGCTGAATATGGTTACAATAATTAATAAGCAGTCGCGGACAATTGTGCAGGGATGGTCCCGAAGGAATAACCCCTAAGCGGAGGCGTGACAACCGTGCCGAAAGCTGAATGGCACCTGGGTGAGGTGTCACAAACGGTGACTCTGGGATACCGGGCGACCTCTCAGAGTATGC
>CAKNWU010190173.1:0-10445 GCA_932072015.1 Andricus quercustozae | reverse complement strand
TCATTGTTTGGAGCAGTAAATTTTTTTGGAAACATTATGTAATTATTTGAACAATCACTTATTGGTTATTCTGAAAATTTCTAACAATTGACCAGAGATGTCCAGGTTTTTCTCAAATTGGTATCGTATGTTACTTTTCGTTGAATAATTATATCATTTTGATACATATCTTTTAATGTTGAATAAATTTATATTTTTTTGACATTGAGAAATTCTTAAAGTGCGGCAGAAGGTAAGTATACTGTTTCAAAAATCATAATAATAATAATGATTGAATGATTAAAAAAAGTAATATGTAGAATATTCACTAATTACAAATTATTAATATTTTTTAGATATTTATAAAATATGAACCACTCACGGTGCTCAACCTCAGGGGATAACTCAGGGCCCTCACATGCAGGGGACAACTCCGGATCCTCAACCTCAGGTGATAACTTTGGATCCTCAACCGCAAGGAATAACTCAGGGCGCTTACATGCAGGGGACAACTCCGGATCCTCAACCTCAGGAGATAACTTTGGATCCTCAGCCCCGGAAGACAACTCAGGACCTGATTCATTCTGCTTTATTTGTCGTGAAAATAAAGATTCTGAAGCGATCAGGAAAGTAACAAGAGGATTACATACTTTAATTAATGCTTCTGATGAGAGAAACGATCACTTTTTAAACTTTTTAAACACAGCTGATACTGTCTACGTGCACGCTAGTTGTCACCAGTAATATATTCATAAAAAACATATAAAAAGATACAGAACAATTGACACTGAAGCTTCTCCGTACAGTCCTGCAAAGAAAAAATTAAGAATTTCTTTAGATACTTTTAATTGAAAGGATGATTGCTTCATTTGCGGTAAACTTGCGGTTAATAAAAATAAAAAGAAATCGCGTCGAATACCAGTTTCTACTGCATCGAATGAATTAAAAGATACAATTTTGAATTTAATAAAAAAACGTAGAGATTGTTTTAGTAGAGGAATTTTTAAAAGAATCACGGGTGTTATCGATTTAGCGTCCAAGAAAGCTACGTACCACAGAAAATGGTAAACAAAATGGAAAGCAATTCAGATTTTTTGTTCAAACTGCAAACAGAAAGTTTAAATTTTGAGGATATCGAAGAAAATGGCGAGTTTAAAAAGTTGTTGGAGATATTCGAAGAAAAATTGAAGGAAATTGAAAATAAAGGCAAAACTGCGAATTTATGGTTCGTTTATTTCAGGATGGTTTCATTATTAAAAGATTTTATTGTAGCTGAACGGATGGGAAACTGGGAATTACATTTAAGTTGCGTTGAACGAATGATTCCATATTTTCATTCAGCAGGGCATTTTCATTATGCAAAATCTGCGCAAATTTATTTGCAGGATATGAGAGACCTCCATGAAAAAATGGATCCTGAAGAATATAGAAAATTTACAGATGAGATGTGTTTCACGGCTAGTCGTACTATTACATTTTTTGGTGGCATATTCTCTGATCAGGTAATCGAGCAAACTATGATGAGGGCAATGAGTGTCGAGTGTGGTCCATTTAGACGTGGAGTCACAGACAGTGCCGTCTTTCAGTGGATTAATTGCGTTGCTTGCACCAAGGACATTATTGATGGAATTGAGGCTTTTTGCAACATATCCTTAAAAAAAAGCTACCAACACGCTGATGCTACAGACACTAGAATTACAAGAGATAACGCTGATGTAAAAAAAAACTTGAAGAATGGTTTCAGTTTCATAATCCTTTCCCAAACACTGATGCTATTATGAGCATTGCAACAGGAGTTGTTGGCGATGAAAAAATAAACTGCTACCCAGTGGGCACAACACTATGAACATCCCAAGAACGTCCCTGGGACGTTCCTAGGACGTCCAATGTCAGTCAAAACAACGTCTCTAAGACATCTTTCGTACTGACATTAGACGTCTTAAGAGCATCCTTAGGATGTCCAAAAGGCATGTTGCAAAAGACATCTAAGGGATGTCCCGAAGACATCTAAGGGATGTCCCGAAGACGTCTCTAGGACATCCCTAATTTTTTTGCCCACTGGGTATAATGCCTTTGAAGAAGGAATTGAATCCACGAAGAAGATAAATGGCATAAACTTCAGAGATGTAAAATTAAAAATGTCGCAGAAAGTTCTGCCTTTGCTTGCTGCCAATAGTAAACTCAAAATCAACAGCGAACACGTTCCAATCGATCCCCTTCTACTATTTCAGCGTATTAGCGTGTTGAAAAAATCTGACACCGAGTTGCAAAAGTATATGGAGCACGAATTAGCACCTTACCCGTTATCTCTGTACGACGACGCAGGGATGCGAAAAACGCAAAAATCTAGGTTTTACAACTTCTTCAGGGAATCTTCCACAAATGTCAATGATACCAACAACTTTGCTTACGTCATTGATGGTGGTATGCTGTTGCATCGCGTTAAATGGTAAATTAACAAAAAGTTCGAGTAACTATTAGACAGTTACGTTAGATATATTAAAAGATATTACGGCAGTAACATAAAAATTGTGTTCGATGGGTACGAGAAGGAGACAACTAAAGCAGCCGTACGAAACCGTCGTTCATTAAATAATTCATCCGTTGATTATGCATTCGAAGAAGATATGCAACTTAAAGTCGCACAAGAAAAGTTTCTGTCACATCAAAACAACAAAGCTAGATTCATAGCCAAATTACGGGAAAAATTAACGCAAAATAGCATTTCATCCGAGCAAGCAGATGGAGATGCTGACCGCTTAATTGTGACAACAGCATTAGGTTCATCATTTCCCAATGTTGTTGTAGTTGCTGAGGACATAGACGTTTTAGTGATTTTAACAGCTTTATCACAGACTGGAAAAGAAGTATTTTTTCGAAAACCACCTAGAGTAAAAATAGCACAAAAAGTCTATTCATCTGCCAGCCTTGATCAAATGCCAATGTGTAAGCAGCATGTGATTTTTCTACATGCATTTACAGGCTGCGATACTGCGTCGGCATTCTACAACAAAGGCAAGAATAAGTTTGCGACAAAGTTTGAAACTCTAAAAGATTTGCAGGATGCTGCCGAAGTGTACAAAATAGAAAATCAACAGACGAAGGACATTTTCAAGGCTAGAGTGAAACGTATTCTTGCACTGTACAGCGCTCCAAACTCTGTGATCAATTCGAATCAGTACAGGTATCAATGTTTTACCACAGCTATAGCCAAAGATACTCGCGTACTATTGTCAAATTTGCCATGCACAGAAGATGCAGCCCTGGAGCACCTGAAAAAGGTTTATTTACAAGTACAAATATGACAAGGTAATAATTTGTTACCAACAGAATGGGGATGGAAATTAGGAAAATTGTTAAGGCCAAACCCCATGAATAAACAACCAGCCCCCGATAATTTGTTGAAAATTATTTTTTGCAAATGCAAATCAGGTTGTGGAGGAAATTGTGGATGCAGGAAAAGTGGAATTTTCTGTACACAAGCCTGTTCCGAATGCAACGGCATGAATTGTTCGAACTGTTCACCAGCAACAGTTTTCGGTGATAATGAACTGAAAGATGAAGAAATTGACACGAATATGTAAAAATGCAGCAGATATTACGTGTCAATAATGTTTAAAATAATGCTCTCCATTTCTTTTTTGTATCATTCCTACATTTTTCGCAGATAATTTTTTTCATGTACAACAACATATTTGAAATTAGTTTGAATTGTAATCAATAAAATCTTAATTAAATATCTCACTATGTATTGTTTATTATTCGCCATTCATAAGCAAAGAAAAACAATCATTGAAGTTAAAATTATGTTCTTAAATTTAAGGTAATTTTTGATTTTTTGCAATTTTGCAATTGATAAAATCTGAATTAAATATCCAACTATTAATTATTTTTATTAATTAATTATTATTTTTCATCCATAAGAAAAAAAACCAAGCCATTATGTTCAACTATTTTTTTTTAATTTCAGTTTTTTTTGTTGCAATTTTGCAATTAATAAAATCGTAATTAAATATCTCATCATTAATTACGTTTGACAATTAATTATTATTTTTCATTTTTTAGTAAAAAAATCAATCAATTACGTCAAACTTTTTTTTGCTCAAATTTCAGGTATTTTCTGATTTTTTTGCAATTTTGCATTTAGAGCGGAAATTTTAAAATGGTAAAACTTTTAGTACTTCCAATTTTGAACATTTAAAAAAAAAATTACTTAAATCCGAGTTTTTTCCGACCGATGTTAGATAACATACATTTTTGGTCTACGCTGCCTCCACTATAACGGGTATCGACAAAAGAATCCCGACACGATCACGAGAACGTATCGTATCGAACGCCACCACTAGCCCTGAGGGTGGTAGGCTGTATGAGGTCAACCCCTATCGAGGTGCTGCTATCAGAGGCGAACGAGTATGCTCTGGAATTTAGACGGAGACTGCTGGCCAAGCATTTTTTGCTGAGAAATTACGCATGTAGGGACGGTCCTATTGTCCCTAAGTTGAGGCTATTGGCGGAAAGATGCGTTAGGACCGACTGCCACATTGATATGGAATTATTCAGTCTGGTTGGAGTTTTCACCGGATTGCTTTCTTCCGTGGAGAAAGTTAAGAGAACGTTCTTACCGGGCTATTTTGATTGAACTTGGCCCGAGGTGAATTACGAGGTCGCTTGCGACCCCGACTTCGGGCTGGACATGGCGGGTAGCCCGGATCCGGAGATGGAATTTAGAGGGAAAGCGATGGAGACATTTCACGATGAGGTCCTTATCTTCACTGACGGATCGGTATCAGAATCCCCACCCAGGGCTGGTTGTTCCTTTTCCTCTCGCCAATTTCGAATTAACTCTAAGCTTTCCCTATCACCAGGTGTCTCGAATTACACAGTCGAATTACTGGCTATCATTGAAGCTATCAAGTTCAGCCTTAAACGGAATCTAAAGAAAGTGGCCATCTTCTCAGACGCTTTAGACGCTGTGTCCAACGTTAGGGGAAGGATAGGTAGCATTAGGCTTCTATATCTAATTTACAAAATAGGCGCACTTTGCTACCGAACAGCCCAAAAGGACCAGGAAATATCCCTCAACTGGATTCCCTCCCATAGGGGCATTCAATTTAGGAAATTGAACCAACTTTTGTATCTGGTTTTGGGGTTTCGTTCCAAAATGTAACTCATAAAATGAATACCCTGTACTGCTATCAGTCGTGATATTCAAATAATATTCTATCTCTGGTAGATGTTTTACCCAGCGAGTGTGAGAATCCGAGCAAAGCATTCGGAATAAACGGCCTAACTCTCTCATTACCCTTTCGGTTGAATTATTTTTCGGATGTTTAATAGACGATAAAAAAAACTGATGGTTGTAATGCTCCATAAAAGTCAGCAGTTACAAAATTACCTGATCGATCAGATTTTACGAATTGAAATTCTCATTCCATTTTATAATTTAAAGGCTTAACTGTTTAGGACATTTCACAAGAAATTACAAACTGTTTTTATATCAGAGCTCATTAATGTGCAATAGAAAAATTGTTGAATGTTCATCAAGGTTTTATAATAGCCAGGATTGATTTCAAAATCGTATTTTTGAAGAATCACCCTCCATATATTTAAACGTGAATTTTGCAAATTAGCTATATTTAAAAATGTTAATACTTGGTGATACGCAATAATTTCCAATTTATTTCAAAATAAGTACGTTCGACATTGAATTATATTGTATATATTATGGCAAGAAGCTCTAATTCAGTGGTTGTATAATGTATCACAGCTTGAACGAGGCATCTACTAACGAGACTGACAATATATTGATTTTCATCTTTATCTGTTTGATCCAGTATACCACTGACACCTTTATTAGAAGCTTCGGTCTGTCATTCAAATTATATACCTGGAATGTAATGCTTCAACATAATACTATCTGCAAAATTATTTGTTCAATCAATGTATGCTTGGTGATGTTCTGATATCCAAACCCAAGTACTGTTTTCTTTCGAAATATCACGAAACGGATCGAGGTAGTTAGATTAGCGTGCAACAAATCGGTAATAATTGCATTTACCGAGAAAACTGTGCAATTCTCTTTTGTTTCTTGGCTCGGAAAAATTCGTAATAATATCATGTTTGTCAGGATCAGGCCGAATCAGGAATGACTTGTTGTTCCTACGTCCTATACTGTTATCATAGATGACTTTATTAAGAACTTAAATACTGTTAAAACTGCAGTGATTTAGATTGAAGTCCCCTTAAATTTTGGGGCTACTAAAAAGTTTTCATCTTTTTATAAGTTTTTTGACACTGAAATTAATATTGACTCTTTTTCTCACATGTTTTACTCCGAGAAAATAACTCGTTTTACATGTTTTACTCCGTAATATTACTGGTTTGCTTGAAAAATACACACAGTAATGTTGAAACGTACGTAACATGAAATGATTATTTTAATAAAACAAAATGTCAACTGAGTGGATGTTTTATTAACAACCCAGTAGGCACTGGGACATCCTAAAGACGTCCTTAGAATGTACCTCTATGTCATGCCCTTTGACGTCCTTAAGACATCCTTTGGATCTTTTCATGTCTTTAAAAGGTCCTCGGGACGTCCACAAGACGTACGCCACAAGACGTCTATAGGACAACTTTAGGACTTGTGTGCCCACTGGGAAATAGACCGTAAGACCTAAGCTAATTTATTCAAATGTATTGAATTATTTTGTTTATAAACGTTTCACGCTCCTCAGAATTCAACGCTATGGGGGATCCCGCGATCGATCGGAAGTCATTCAAGAAAGTATTCCCCTCCACTTCAGTATAGACTTTATCAGTATGCAAAATATCTAATTGTAAAAGTTCAAACTTGTCTAAATCTTCTTCATGTATGATACTTTCACAATGTTTAGAATCAATTTCTATTCCATTAACTACAATCTCGAAATTATTTCTCTCATTAAATTTATCATAATGACTATCAATATCCTAAGACCGAAGTCCAGAATCAGTACATTCAGAACTGTCAAATAAACTTGCTAAAATATTAGAATCATGACCGAAAAAATCATACAAATAATCAGAATCATTACACAAAATTATATCATTTGTTACATTTTTCATATAATGACATACAAAATCATTTTTGGGCTAGCATTCGCGCTCATTTATATATTTTCAATAACATTGTCAATAGCATAATTATAATCAACACAATTTAAATTCATATTATTGCAAAAATGCAAATCATGAATTTCAACAGACTGTTTTTTATTATTTAATGAACCACTCTCATTTGATTAATTATTTCATGTCCCAATTGATATTGAAGAAAATTGCACATCGAATTTTTGTTTACAGTTCATAATAGATCACGTCCAGCACGTAGTGAAGAAAATATAGCGGCTGTAGCTAAGAATCTACGCTAAGATCGGGAACAATCAATTCGGCGCCGTTTCCAGCAACTTGGCTTGTCGTATCGCACGATCTGAGGTATTTTACTTAAAGACCTTGGCTTGAAAGCATACAAGATACAGACGGTGCAAGAATTTAAGCCGGCAAGAATTTGTGGATGGTATGGCGAATAGTGGGCTCAGAAGGCCGACTATGGACACCATAAGTTGACCGAACCGCGCGAAAGACCTTCTTTACAGAACGCGAATTTTTGTAGTACAATTGCACAATTTGTAGACGTTGTTCATGCGCAAGTCTCTTCATGATGAAATATCATTCAGTACTGTAACAAAAGAACATGATAGCTTGAAAAGACTCGCGCGTAATCTGTCACAATAACCCTATTGAAAAAAACCTCTAGTTGGATCACCCGGTACTTTTCGATGTTTGAATACGATGTATGATACTGTTATTAATTTCGGATATTTCTAACACAGGAATGAAATATATAGCCTCTTTATATTGAGAAAAAAATAATTTTGCAAATTTCCTTTAGTAGGATCAAACTTTTTGGCAGCCCACTTTGATTTCAATTTTACGTGAATTGGGATTGAATAAAATTCTGATCAGAAGGCAGTCCTGAATGCTTGGTAATTTTGAAAATCATCGCTGTGAGGATTTTTACTCAAATCGTCTTCGAATTTTGGTAGTTTTATGTAAATATTAAGAACACGTAAACCAGCTGCTAAATTGTTAACTATTTGTTTATAATATCCCCCTGTGGTACCGCTGGTTGTTGTTTTCGTTGTTCCCTAAGCGTAATAATTTCATCACGTTGAGTATTATTTAATTTCCGAAGTTCATGAACTTCTCTTTGCAAATCTAGAATTGCTTGCTGCTCAGCAATTTTGCTAGAAGCATTTCGACGAGCAGAGTATTTTTTAAACGAATCTGTTTTAATACCTAGGCGTTTTGACTTTGGCGTCTCCTGTTCCAAAGGAAGGCTTCTAGATCTCAAATGATCTGGTGTAGATTGCGAATATGGCATTAAAATCAAATGAATTGCATGAACGAATACATTGAAAACAAGCTAGAAATTCACCCAACATTAATAGTTCATTAAAAAATCCCTGGTATTCCTGTTTGGGTGCCAATTATCTAACGATTATATTTTAAACATAATAATTTTATTCCCTTGAAAGTTCGAGACCGAAAGACTTTAACAAAATATTCAATATGATCAAAAGACCGTGAATAAAATCAAACTGGCAAAAAATTATCAAATAAATCAATTTTCATGTATTAACATGGAAGCGTTTGATAAAAAAAAAAAAAGATTCATGACATACAAGTAAATGGCGTCAGTCTGTTCAAACAGATAGCGAGTAATATCTAAATTGACCTTGTAAAAAAGGTTTAAAAAAAGCTCCTCTTCAACATTCAAACTTTGAGAGCAAAATACGATAATTAAAAATGAAACGGTCACGCTAAAAAATATTACATTACAAAAAAATGACAAATCAAATAAATAAGAATTCAGATTCAAATACGCAATGATGAGAAAGGTTTATACTTAGCGCAATATCGTAATTGCTGATACAGCCGCAATTGGTATATCAGAGCATTCTATGATGCGGTCGATTTTTGTCAAAAATTTAGCTTGGGAAAACAGCTATGTGCCAGGATCCCATCAAATCAGCCAGCATCATAGGATTCTGGAGATCGGCATCATGCGCCGTGTTTCGGCAGCCATTAACGACCAATTGGTTATGGTTGTGAGAATAGAAACCAAACCCATGCTGAAAGGAGAGCAATTTCTTTCAGAACCCGCACTTTTTTTAAAAATATACTCAGCTTTGTTACACTATCAATGCGTTAATAAATACCTGTTTGGACGCAGCGGCTCGGCTCTAATCAACATGGGTTTCGTCCTCAATTGGGAGATATCCCTATACAGTTGAACTGGTTGCGTTACTTGAAGCAAATGAACATCGGTGCTCGATATCGCAGCACCGTAATAAGGAACATTTCCCTCGCGATTCTCACGGTTTCCGAGAATGAACCAATCATTTGGGGGATGCCGCCCCGGGTTCTGAGCGTGGCAGGCTCCCCGATGCCAGTAGACGCCTACTTTCGTTTAGCTGGCATGGATGACCCTTTCATTTTTATGAGATTAAGGCCTGGTACAATAACTGAAATTGTAAAGACATGGCTCAATTTAATTTTAATTAGCTGAATTAATTTCCTGATATAATTTTAAGAAAATGAAAAAAATTGTATGAAAATTGGTTAATATCTTCAGTAATAAAGGAAATCTTTAAATGCATAGAAAATTACAAAAGGTTTCAACTAGGATTGAAGATATTAACCAATTTTTTACTATATTTTTTTAATCTTCTGCTCAATATCTAGTGAAGCTAATGTAGCCGACTAATATTCAATTTATTAAAACTTTGGAAAATTTTAATTTTTCTCGACCCGCTCCAATACACTAACAATGGGAAGGTCGCGCGAAGCAAGAAACTGCCAAACAGCAGTCCATTATTATTTAAACAATTTCGATTAAAAAATTAAGAGTTTGGCTATTTCTCAACGAATAGGCTCAATTTTTTACAGAATTAAGTAAGAATATCTTTCAGATTACTTTCTTCCACAATGACAAGAGAAGTCTTTCTGATGACTCTTTTCTATGTTGCTTATATAAATTTACCCACCCGCCCACACCAGAGGAGGTCGAGGCATTTTGGAGATAAGTCTACGAAGTCCAGCATCCACTGAAAGAACACTCGAAGAATATAAATAGCTTCAAGGAGCTGTGCAGTGCCCCCATAACACCTGAGGAGGAATGCCCACCTATCACTACCGGGGAGGTGAAAAACGTATTAAGAGGCATGAAGAACTATTCCGCTCCGGGACCAGATGGTATCAAGACCTTCTGGTGGAAGAAGTTTTCTTCAACCCACCAGTATCTGGCCCGCATTTGCACCTAATATCTAAAGTCGGAAGAGCCTATTCCGGAGTGGTTGGTAGAAGAGCGCACAGTGCTCCTGTCGAAGACGGGCAACTTAGCTGACCCTAAAAATTACAGG
>CAKNWU010190104.1:0-11042 GCA_932072015.1 Andricus quercustozae | reverse complement strand
AAAAAAAAAAAATTCACCCAAAAATAGTTGGATTTTCAAAATGGGTTCTATTAATTCAGTTCGCATGTAGGCGAAAAAAGGGGAAGTTTCTTGAAAATAGGAGAAAAAATAATTTGGTAAAAAAGGGATAAAGTGGGAAAAGGGAAAAGAGTGTATTGTCTGAAATATAAAAGGGATTTTGAAACTTATCAAGTTAGTATTGAAATGTACCTTTACAGGGGCATCTTTTGCAAAATTCAAAAGCTTTGTTTAAATTTATCATCAGAAAAGTACTAAACGTTACCTAATTTTGTAACATTACTTTCCTCCATATCCAGTTACCAACCGTAATTTAAGTGTCAATTCTGGTCCTGATCCGGCTTTATATAGACTGTCTAATCAGGAAAATCTGATCTAGACCAGGTTGGGCGCTGATCAGCTAGCCAGGAACAAAAATTCTAAGTTCGATCTGGATGGTCATTTCTGGTATAGAACTGGCGCTGATCAGCTATTTAAGAACAACAGCGTTCTAAGTTTGATCAGCAAATTTTTTTGGGACATATTTCGAAAAATTTACAGGGTGTCTAAAGTAATATAAAATAAAAAGTTCACACTATTGAAACAAGACTTTTTCTTATCATCTTGCCATTCTGATCTGAGCCAGGTTTCATCAGACCTGGAAAACAGACGAACTAGTCTGGGCCCGGCCAGCGCCAGAAGATTTTTCTAAAAGTGGTAGAAAATTGTCCAGGTGTCATATGAACGGCCTCATTGAGCCATAGAGACTCTAGTTATCCTAGAACTTTTTTATCTTGAGATATCTATAATTTTTTCTAAAGATCTTGGCACACTCGTTGTCATAAATTGATAGGAAGTTTCTGGTTAAGTTTGACTGTTATTACGTAAAATATTGGGGCGGCGTATAATGGCCCCGATCGATAAAATCAGACCCGGACAGGTGGGTCGAGAGCATCGTTTCTGATTGATGGCACGAGCGGTGAATTTAGCGCGTCCAAAGTGCCGATAATTCTAGCTCCCTCTACTCGACCTGTTGTCGTTATTTAAGAGACTGCCTTGTATCCTTCCAGAAGCAAAACTGTAAGTGTAACTGATCGATCTACGATCAGGGGTTCAACCCCGAAGCCTCGTAAAAACACCAAATCGCAAAATATCATCCATCCATAAAATTCTACCTTCGCAAGAAACGAGGTAATCAACATTATCAACGATATAACTTCTCACTCACATCCCATCTTCTAGTAATAGATCAAGTTTACTCAGGAAAATAAAATCATGTTACCCTCTTTCGTTTTGGATGGCAATCACCAAATGTGTTTATCTGTGAAATTAATGTTTAACCTTCATTTTATGTTTCTTGTTTTTATTAGTAGCATTAAATTCATATGCTCTCAGTGCTGGATGTTTATTACCTAATATTAAGAACATAAACAATTTAAAAATCTATAATAACACAGTTTAGATAACGCGAATCAGAAAAAATTGTTTTTGTTTAACAAAATCATTTTGATGACTGTATTTGAGTAATATCAGAAAACATTTTGGTTAAAGAAACAACATTTTTGTTCAGTTGACCAAACTCGTTTGATTTAATCAATGTTTTCGGTTAAAACTTTTTGTTGATTTTAGAAAATATTTCATTGATTCAACCAAATTTTCTGGTTGGAGCAACCAAATAATTTAAGAGTTGTTTTTAATGGAATCAAGTCAAATATTTGGTTTATTCGACCAAAATATTTTGTTGCAAGCATCTTAAAAGCGACGGACGCATAGATATATATTAAAATTATAGATAATATTTCCCACTATGCATAACTTTTTCACCTAGAGAAACACAATTAAAGAATTTTCAATTGCAAATATATCAAATTAAATAAATTTCATTTTTAAATTCTCAAACGTTAGCTATTCAAAAAAAATCATTCATAATTAAAGAATTTTTAATTGCAAATTGTTAAAATTGAAATTTGTTTTATTGTCAATCTTAAAAATGGATCTATTCCAACAAAAAATTTCAGATTACATACCTTCAATATATTAATCTTGAAAGTTGAATAATTTGTAATTCTGTATTTCGAAACTTCAATGATTTTCAATTCCAATTTTGATGATTTACTTTCCAAATGTCTTCAATTAGGAAGATTTAGAATTATAAAATTTGGTTGAAAATTTAATTTTTTGTATGAAAATGAAACTATTTTGTTAAAAAGTCATATTTTTTGGTCAAAAATTTAACTACATGGTCGAAAGTTGAACTGCTTCGTTCAAAAATAATTTTGTTGTTGAAGATTCATCTCTTTTTTTGAAAATTTAACTAATTTATTGAAAATTCGTTTTCTTTTTGATTGAAAATTAATTTTTTTAATTTATCTTCTTTAGCTGAAAATGCATCTACTGTGTTGATAATTTTTTTTTTTTTTGTAGAAAACTAATCTTCTTGGTTAAAAGATAAACTTTTTAGTTAAAACTTCAACTTTTTGGTTGAATTTTCATCCCTTATCTTGAATTTTTTTTAAGATTCATAATTTTAGTTGAAAATTCGTCTCTTTGGTTGAAATTGAACTATTTTGCAAAAAATGCATTGTTTTTCTTGACTGATAATGAATTTGCTTTACTGAAAATGTAACTATTCTATTTTCGGTTAAAGTTGATTTTTTCTGGTCATAAAATTTTGTTAAACTCTTCTTTTTTGGTGGAAAATTTCTTCTTGGTTGAAAATTCATCCTTTTTGGTTAAAAATGCAATTTCTCGGTTGAAAATTCATCATTTTATTCAAGGATTCGTTTCTTTGCTTACAAATTTAACTATTTTGTGGAAAATTCGTTTTATTTTTGGTTGAAAATTAATTTTTGAAATTCATATTTTTTAGTTGAAACTTCAAGAAGTTGGTTGACAATGCATGTACTTTGTTGATAATTCATTTTTTTGTAAAAAATTAATCTTCTGTATTAAAAAATAAACTTTTCTGGTTGAAAATTTAACTCCTTGGTTGAATGTTGAACTCTTATCTTGAAAAACTAATTTTTTTTAAAGTTTTATCATTCCAGTTAAAAATTCGTCTGTTTAGTTAAAACAGAACTATTTTTCTAGAAATGCATTTTTTTGCTTGCGAATCAATTTGCTTTACTAAAAATGTAATTATTATATTTTCGAATAAAGCTGATCTTTTTTAGTCGTAAATTTATGAATTTTTTTAAACTCTTCTTTTTTTGTATAAAATTTCTTCTTGGTTGAAAATTCATCCTTTTTGGTTAAAAATGCAACTGCTCTGTTAA
This sequence comes from Andricus quercustozae, assembly GCA_932072015.1. NCBI lineage: Eukaryota > Metazoa > Arthropoda > Insecta > Hymenoptera > Cynipidae > Andricus > Andricus quercustozae. Next base: position 7,770 of record CAKNWU010190104.1, on the reverse strand, counting down.
AAATGTATCATTTTGTTTGAGGATTCATTTCTTTGGTTAAAATTTGTACTATTTTGTTAAAAATTTGTTTTATTTTTGGTTTAAAATGAATTTTGGAAATTCATCTTTTTTAGTTGAAAATTCAAGAACTTGGTTGAAAATTCATGTAATTTGTTGATAATTCATTTTTTTGTAGAAAATTAATCTTCTGGGTTAAAAAATAAAGTTATCTGGTTGAAAATTTAGAATGTTGAATTCTTATCTGGAAAATACATTTTTTTAAAGATTTATCATTCCAGTTAAAAATTCGTCTCTTTGATTAATACTGAACTACTTTGCTAAAAATTAATTTTTTTGCCTGAAAATTCATTTGCTTCGTATAAAATTTATCCTTTTTGGTTAAAAATTAAAACTGGTTAAAAATTCATCATTTTGATTGAAGATTCCATTTTTTTTAATTCCTCTTTTGCAGTTCAAACGAACTGACTGAGAATTCATTTTTTTGCTTCAAATTAGTTTTTCAAACTGAAAATTTAACGACTTCATTTCTAGTTGAAAATTAATTTTTTTTTTAGTTGAAAATTCAAATCTTCCGTGAAAAATTTATTTTTCTTGATTGAAAATTAACTTTGTTATTGAACATTCTTCTTTTTAAGTTCATCTTTTTTGTTGAGGATTCAACTATCTTGTTAAAAATCCGTCTTTTTTCGTTGAATTCAATTGGTGGATAATTCGTATTTTTCCTTAAAAAATTATTTCTTTTAACTGCAAATACAATTGTTTCGTTTTTGGTTGTAAAATTATCTTTGTTAGTTCAAAATTCAGCAATTTGGTTAAAAATTCATCATTTGCTAGAAAATTAATTTTCTTGGTAGAAAATAATCTTTCTAGATTGAAAATTCATCTTTGTAGGTGAAAATTTCAGGTATTTACTCAAAAGTTAAACCATTTTGTTGAAAGTTTATTTATTTTCGTGAAAGTTAAATTATTTTGTTAAATTTATCTTTTTAGGGCCGAAATTGAAACTGTTTTTTTTTTTTTTTTTTAAACGACCTTTCATTTTGAAAATTCATCTTTTATGATAGGAAAAACATCTTTCTTGTTTGAAAATGTATCTCTCTTGGCTGAAAATGTTTTTTTAAATCAAAAATTCAATTATTTGGGTTGAAAATTCATCTGTTTTCTAAAAACTTTGTCTTTTTTTAAAGTAACCGATTTTTCAAGTCAGGTGGACGAACTGTGGTATATGCTTTGGGCAAGGCGCAAGCTGCACCGGTTGCTCTTTTTCTCATTTTTGCTCTCCATTTACCTTTATCTACCTCGATCTCATATAATATAAGTATAGGTATAAGTCTCATAGTCGATTATCCGAAAAGGTTCCAGAGGCCGAAGGCTAACCGCAGGAGAGGGCCTAACCACCGATATTGTATTCCTACTTCCAAAAAATATTTGGTGTCATTTATCAATTTCATTTGATTAAAAACCTATAAATATAATAATCATTAAAAGTTATATATATATATAATTATAAAAATTATAATATAATTATTATAATAATTATGTAAGACCGTTTTTTTTATGGGGAAGGGATGGGGGTCGGAAAAATCTTACGAATCCTTACTTAATTGGGGAGGGGGGCGAGTCCTAAACATTTCTTACGTAAGTTTCCCCTTTCTAATTTTTTTAAATATGCTAATTAATACCTGTTTTGACGGTTGAAAATAATTTTAATACTATTACACACATTATATCATTACTTGTATTGTTTATTTTTAGGGTTTCGTAACCCTGGGCAGAAATCCTTATACTTTCGGTCGGGTGTCCTTCCATCATACTTCGTTTCAAGGAGGGGAAATCAGGGAGATTGTATAAATGTAAAAATTTAGACAAAAAAATATATTTTTACAAAGAATACTTTTAAAATCACATTGAACTGTATTTCGATTATTTAAAATTGAACAACAATAGACTTTTCAGGACGATTCTGAGTGTGCTCAAATATAAATTTTCGATTGAAACTCTATAAACTATTTTTAATTTAAAAATAATTTGAAAAACTAAAGGCTCTTATTCAACTCCAAATCCTCTTCGAATATTGTTTTAATCTAAAATATTCCATTTTTAACCAATTTAATTTGAAATATTTTAATTAAAGAAGATATATTTTTTACTATTTAGCAGTATTTTACTTTTCATTTAAAATGAACAATTATAAATCAAATATTAAAAACTAAACAATTTTAAACTGAATTATTTGAAATAAAATGCCTTGAATCGTTAATATTTCAGACTGTTGAATTAAAACTTTGAATGATAAAATATTAAAATTCTATTATACAAATTTCTAATATGTAAGTCAAATTACTGAATTTTAATGCATAAAAACATTATCAATTTGGAAGCAATTTGAGTTAGTTTGAGATATTTACAAGTTTTAAGAAAATCCAAACTTAATTTAAAATTGGAAAAGATTTCGAAAAATGAAAAACTAAATTAGGATTTTTGAATATTTCGAAATAAAACTTTGAATATTTTTAAGGGTCTTGAAAGGGTTTAAGAAAAAAATGCTTAAGTTTGCTGGGAAAATTTTAAATGATTTTTTATTCAGAAAAATTAATTTTAAGAGAATATTTAAAAAGATTTGACAAAAATTTTGATTAATACAAAAAATTGAACAATTATTAATTTGGATAATAATCGAATATGTTTAAAATATATTTAGAAGTTTTGAAAATATTCAAAAATAATTTAAAACGTGAAAAGATTACATATTATTTGAAACACAATGTAGATTTTTAAAGATGTCGAATACAAAATTTATAAGTTTTTCTAGCATTTTGAAAGGTTTTAAATGAATAAAAAATGTGTACAAAATTCCTAGAAAAACTTACAATAATCTTTATGCTGAAAATTAATTTTAAAAGAATATGTTATGTCATTTTCAAAATTTGCAAAAAAGGATCGGGATGATCAAAAGGAATTTTTTTTTTACTTTTGCGGGATTTGCAAATAACTGTAGGAAAAATTTGAGTTCCAAGATAATAAAATTATTATTAGATTCCTCGAAATTTTTTTATTGATTAAAAAAAATTTAAGAAAATATTTTTTAAAAAATTCAAAACAAATTTTAATGTATAAATTAATGTTTCTAGCTTAAAATTGCTTAAAATTATATAATTTTGAAAATTTATTCATTTCTTATTCATTTTTCAATTATTATTAGATTCCTAGGAAAACTTTTTATAGATTTTTTTTTTCAATTCGAGGAGAATATTTAAAAAGATTTCAAACCAAATTTTGATGCATGTGCATAATATTTTAGACCTCCTTTAAAACGATTGAACTTCCTGGAAATTCCTACAAAAAAGGGTTTAGTGGCCTATTAAGACGTTCATTAAGTCGGTAAAATCTCCCCCTTCTCTACTCCCCTCCTTTCATCTACTTCCCTTCCCACCCACCACCCCCTCCCCACACTTCCCATACATCCCCTCCCTTTACTTCGCCTTCACTTCCCCTTTCTGCACTTCCCATAATACGCTCCCCTTATTTCTCCCTTCACTATTCCTACTCGTCCATCCTATTCTTATCCACAGGTCACTTTCCTTCGCCTATTTCCCCTCCACTACTTATCCACACTTGCTACTATCCGCCCCTCACTTCCACTAATTTCCCCCTCGCTTCCTAACCCTTCCGCTACAACCCGATCCCTCACTTCCCCCTCTACTTCCCCTACTTCTCTCATCTACTTCCATACTCCTCGCTTCCTCTACTACATACCACACATTTCCCGTCTTCATCCCTCTTCATCCTTCCCTTCCCACCAAACACCGCTCCCCTCACTTTCCATACATCCCCTCCCTTTACTTGGCCTTCACTTAGCCTTTCTGCAATTCCCATAATACCCTCCCCTTATTTCTCCCTCCACTATTCCCACTCGTCCATCCTATTCTTATCCACAGCTCACTTTCCTTCGCCTATTTCCCCTCCACTACTTATCCTCACTTGCTACTATCCGCCCCTCACTTCCACTAATTTCCCCCTCGCTTCCCAACCCTTCCGCTATAACCCGATCCCTCACTTCCCCCTTTACTTCTCTACTTCTCTCATCTACTTCCATACTCCTCGCTTCCTCTACTACCTACCACATACTTTTCATCGTCATCCCTCTTCATCCCTCCCTTCCCTACTTTCCTTCCTTACTTACCCCCGCTTCCCCTTTTCTAACTCTCGCTCATTCCCCCACGTCCCCAACATCCCCTCTCCACCCCTTATATAAGGGTTTCTATAATTTCTTCAAACTTTTACACTCTTTTAAAACTATTTGAAATATAAGAACCCTTGTATCCTTTGGAATTGTTTTAAAGACCCCATAACTTTTGTAATCTCTTGAAATTTTTTGAAATTCTTTGAAATCTCATCAAATCGATAAAAAGCTTTGGAAATCTTGTTAAAGTCTGTAAAAATCCTGTAATTCTTTTATTTCAATAATTTGTAGTCCTTTAAAATGTCTCCAGGGCATGTAACAGTTGTCACGTGACCAATTATATATGTTATATTAGCTGGCTTTATAATTTGAAAAATGTAAATGTTGCTTTGAAATGTTGGGAAATGGTTCAAAATACATAAGAGCATCTCTGTCTGAACCATTTGAGTTTTTAATTTGTTTAAACAATGAAATTTTATTAATTGTTAGGCTGTGTCTAGTCGCCCCAAAGAATTGGATGAGTCAGAAAAGCCCTTGGACTGGTCGTTCCGTAAATTTGAGACGACTAGCCAAGCTTATAAAAAATATTTGACTACTCATCCCGAATTTCGGGAGGACGAGACACTTCCTAATTTCTAATTTAGAAAGTAACTAAGAACAGGTTTTAAAGCCCTATATAGAATAGAATGTCTTAGTTTCATGTGATTTTAGACCTATCCAGTTTTTGTCAATTCTCGACATTTTGAGACCCCCTGAGTCAGAAAAAATAGTTTTCACAAAAATGTCTGTCTGTCGGTCTGTCTGTAGTCCGACGACGCAATAACTTTTGAAGGAATTTTCTAATTAAAATTTCCTTGCGCACACTGCTTTGCGGTCCAAAAAGACAGGTCAAGTTCATTAGTCAGCCTTCTATTACCAATATTTATGGTTGTAGCCATGGAAAATAAAACTTTAAAACGTAATAATTCAATCTTCCCACGAAACTACGCAGGACACGGTGAAAAGATAAGAGACCAAAATTATTTGTTTTCAAAAGTTCTACAAAATTGCTTTCAACTATTTTACAATAAGAATAATGGGTTTTGTTTTAAGGGTGGGAAATGCCATAATAAAATCGAAAATTCAAATTTATAGCTAAACAACGCTAAGAACGATAAAATAGACAAAAGCAAAATTTCTTGTCTCGAATAATCCAATAAAATTGTTCCATACCATTTTTCAATATCACTCATAGTTTGGCATGAAAATTTGAATATTTACAATCTCATCATTTACATGGAATTTTTTAGATTCATGTGATTTTGGACCTATCCAGTTTTCGTCAATTATCGACTTTTTGAGACCCCCTGAGTCAGAAAATTTTTGTTTATAAAATGTCTGTCGGTCAGTCTGTCTGCCTGTTGTCTGCTAATATAAATAATATAATATTAATTAATTGAAATGATATGGTTTTCAGGGTAACTGAAAATAAAATATAATGCAAAATAAAAAACAAGTATTAAAGTAATCATAATAAGTAAAATTTGTACTTTATTTTGCAATATATGAAGAAGCAATATCAGGCCGAATTACAGAAATAAATTTAATATACATTTGATATATTAGTGTTGAACACAATGTATAAAAGTTGACGTGTTGGAAAAAAACGAGTGCGAAGCACGAGATACGTGATGAGAATGTGTTCGTTAAATCCCAAGGAGCTTTAACAAAAGAGAATTCACAATCATCAAATTACAGTTGTCAATGCTTCGACCTTTAATTTTAAATGGTCTGTGCAGCGGGCAGATTATTGTAATTATAAAGCCGCCGAATATAATAAAATGTAATAATTGGTCACATGACAGACTGCAACAAGAGCTTAAAATAAGGAGACGGGGGTCTAAAATTCCAAAAATTATCCTAACGTAATTAGTGGTCGTTTCATAACATAATTTTTTTATGGTCAATATTAAATAATTTCGATCGCTGGTCTATTTTTTTCGAGAAAGAAAAAAAAATTTTCCTCAACCCGGATTTGAACCGGGATCACCACTATACATGAGTGGAGAGTAAACCAATCACGCCACCCAGGTGTACATTCGCGTAAAAAATACAATTTAAACAATGATATTATTTTGTTGATATATGTGCTACAGCCTTGGTGGCGTTATCAGTTAACGCTCCACTCATAAATAGTGGCATTCCGGGTTCAAATCCGGGCTCAGGCAGATTTTTTTTCCTTTTTTCAACAAATAATAGACCAGTAATCGACACTATTTAATATTTGAGATCACAACATTTTTTAATACCTTGGATAACAAAGTAAAATCATTGTTCGTCTTCCCTAACTTAATAAATTTCTGATAGGGGAAGAATTTGAATTTAAAACGGGATGGGACAAACTATTGGCATTACACTTCACGTCAGTGTTACATTTGTCACTCGGTTAATCCCTATTAGATCAGGCTGGGATTTTAACCCCCTTTCTACTCGTGCCCTTTATGCGCCAAAGAGTAATCTCGTTTGAAAAGTGAGCATTCGCACGCGGCCCTTAGGGTTAGGGGTTGGGACCTGAGGCGTGAGCAAGGGCGAAAAAAGGGAAATACATAGAATTAAAATTTTCAAAAATTTATTTATTCTTCAATGCAAATAACAGAGATCATGGCGGTTAAGTAGTTCAATTTAAGGTAAAAAGGGGATTTTTTCGAAAAAAGGGGATTACAATTAAAAACTTTTGATATTATCTGATTATCTCATGAATAATGAACAAAAGTCATTTTTTATAAAAGCACCTTTTCTTTAATAAATTTTCTAGTCATTTTTGTGTTAAAAAAATTAAAAAGTAAATAGATTTTGATCTCTTATTATCATAAATTTTTTTCTAGTGTATTCTTCTTAGTACAGAGCCCTGTGTTTAAAGTATTTTAAAAAAGGTACTTTTTCTGTTTTTGTTTCCTTAGACGTTTAAATTGGTTTCTTATGTATTTTGATTAGTTGAAAAACCTCAGATGTTCAAAACATTTTTTAATGTCAGCTAAAAAAATTGTACTGTAAAAAGCAGAAATTAAAAAAATTATTTTTCACGAAAATAACCAAAGCATTCTTGCACAAAGTTTTTCCCCATTTTCCCCTTTTTTTCTAGTTTTCTAGTTGATATTTTTGATTGAGAATTCATATTTCTTGGTTAAAAAATTTATGATTTGGTGGAAAATTTTATTATTTGGTTAAAACTTTAATTATTTCGTAGAAAAATCACTAATTTGTTAACAAGTCATCCCTTTTGGTTGAAAAATCAACTGTTTTGTAGGAAACTAGACTTTTTAGCTTAAAAATCCAACAATTTGGTTGAAATTTGTCTTCTTTCATGACTAAATTTTTTTTCTGAAAATTCAACATTTTGGTTGAAAACTTGTCTTTTTAGGTAAAATTCAACTGGCTTTTATTAAAACATAAAATATTTTTTGTTTGAAATATTAGGGGCCGGTTTCACCAACCTCGGTTAAAAAGTTGATCCTCGGTTAAACCGATAATCGACGGTTAAATATGGCGTATAGCGTTCATTTTGACTGGCCGTCAGTTAACCAATGATTTAACCGAGGTTGGTGGAC
>CAKNWU010190014.1:0-16213 GCA_932072015.1 Andricus quercustozae | reverse complement strand
AATGTTGAGTTTGGGACAGAGAATTTCTGCGACGAATTATAATTATTACTTTGGGACAGGGAATTTCAGTAAAGAATTATAATTTTGAGTTTGGTATGGGGAATTCCAGTAAAGAAATATAAGTTTGAGTTTTGAACAGGGAATTTCATAAAGAATTAGAAATTTTTACTTTGTGGCAGGCAATTTCATAATTTAGATAGGATAGGAAGTTTCCCTAAAGAATTATAATTCGACTTGGAACCAGATCAGAAATCTTTTAAGTCTTTTAAAATGTTTAGAGATCTGTTGGAATATTTAAAAATCGTTAGAAATCATTCAAATCTTTTAATCTCTCCTAAATTGACCGTGAGAAAACCGGGAATTTGAAATCGCCCATTAAGTAGACACCCTATTTGTGAATTTTTCAGAAAACAGAACCGTTGAATTGAAATGGGGTTTAGTTGTTTTTAATTAATTTGTGTAGATCATAATTTAAAAGCATCAGGGGAATCAACACCCTGAGATTGTAAAAAACTCCCATCACTTTTCTGCGTGTTTAATATTGGAAGATCTATAATTAGGATGTGTAATTATTAGGAAACTTACGCCTCAAAATTTAAATAATTATCAGATTAAGAAGGCACAACCACCTCTAGTAATTTTTACCATAGGTGCTTAAGAGAGAGTGGTAGAGGTAGACTACTCGGTGGCACGATAATCACCTAATTACATGTTGGTCCTCGAGTGAAGCGTCGTGTCGGTCGCAGAAACGCCTATCTCTTTCACCTATATTGGTTTCTTCATTGGACTCAAATATAATTGATCGATTGTTCCCGGTATCATAAGAGAAAGTCCAAATTCAGGTTCTCCAAGCTATCTACTTTACCGGGAAACCCGGGAAATGACCCCGAATTTGATTCAGTAACCGGGATTTTCTCTCGAATGTACTAATATGAAAATTAAAAGTGGTTTCAGATAATTTATTAAACTAATTCTGAATTGGAATAGGTAATTTGTGAAAATTTTCACTTTAGAACAGGCAATTTCCGTCAAGAATTATAGTTTGACTTGTAAAAGGTTATTTTTGACATGGAATGGGTTCGAAAATAATTTTTATTCTGTGTTGTAAAAATGGAATTTACAGAAAAAGATTCCTGTTCCAAGTCTGAATTCGTTAGATTTTGCAAATTCTTTGTTCAAAAACAGAATTTGTTTGAATTTAAAAATTCTTCTTTTTTTTTGCAAGTAAACATTTGCTGGAATTGTAAACTTTCCTCTTCGAAATTTTAGAAAAGGGGGAGTTTTTAATTTTGGAAATGAATTTTCTTGTGAGTTGGTATAGGAAATCTTCTAAAAGAATTATAATTGGACGGGGAATAAATAAATGAAATATATAGAAAATTTCCATAAAGAATTTTAATTTTTTTTTTGGAATAGGGAATAGTGAATTAGAATTTGATCTTGAAACAGGTTTTTTTTTTGACATGGAACAGGAAATTTGGTAAAGTAATTTTAATTCCGATTTATAAAAATGGATTTATGGCAAATAAAAATTTCTTAGAATTTGCAACTTCCCTCTTCCAATTTTTAGAAAGAGTGATTTACTATATTTCTGAATTATAATAGAAAATGTCGTAAATAAATATAATTCTGTCTTGGGACAGGGAGTTTTTGACATGGAATGGGAAATTTTGGAAAATAATTTTATTTCTGATTTATAAAAAGGCGATTTATAAAAAGAGTCCCTGTTCCAAGTCAGAATTGGTCAAATATTGAAAATTCCTTGTACCAAATCAGAATTTTTTTAAATTTAAAAATGAAAAGAAATTGAACTTTTCCTCTTCCAAATTTCGAAAAAGGGAGTTTCTATATTTCTGAATTATATTAGAAAATTTTGTAAATAAATATAATTCTGATTTGATCATTCTATTCCAAAATTACCTCTTCCAAATCAGAAATCTTTTAAATTGACCTGAAAAAATTAACAATTGGCCGGAGAAAACCGGGAAAATCTTTATTATTGCAATTAATTAATTAATTTGCAAGGACCTCGTTGGATCTTAATAGCTTCAGGAAAATTTTCAGGAATGATTTGTCAAAGTCTTTTCGAGCTAAAGCTCACGTCTCAAGTTTTTCTGAAGAGAATTCGACACACCTGTTGGGTGTTTATTATCAGGTTCCACAAACTGACTCCCTGTAATGGCAATCTTCCATGATAAAGAGAGAGCTTTCACATATCTTCTCACGCATCCTACCCATCCGAGAATTTCTTAAAGTTAATCGTGAAAAACTTACTAAAAATTTAATTGAACTTATTGAATTCTCCGAGAGAAACAAACGATTTAAAAAATGTGTCACTCGCTGCAGGTTTTTAACCCGAAGTAATTACCCCCTCCAAAACTTTCTCGCAGATTAAAAACCGCGACTACTTTTGTATGAGTTACACGTGCGTAAATGGAATTTCATTCTTATGGTATTATGCCTTTAAAAATTCCAATCTTGCTCAATTAAATTCTACATCCGATAAAGTTTGGCCGGTCTCGGTGGGTTTTGTCTCATACATTCCAACGCTATAATGCAATATCTGTCGACATTGTGGAGTACTCTCGTAATAAAAAGTAGTTCCTTATACCCATCTGCATCTGTCGTCGTGTGCCGGATCACACACCATGTACACGTGGTGGTACATACACGTATTTTAAGTATTAAATACTCCTGCTTGCATGGGCGCCTCATGTGTTTGGGATGAATTATACAGCAAGTGGCCATATATGGACCGTGGAGTGCAGTGCGAAGACACCACACGAAAAGGAATCCCTCTTTCTTACCAAGCATGCATATACACGACCGCATCTCGAATTTTATTTTGCTTCTTCTTCTTCTTACTGCTTGCCGAACAATGTCGCGAAACTACTTGTCCAGGATTTAGGTGCAGAAAATAATTGAAAACGCTAACAAGCAGGTTTTGGATTGTACGACTTTTTCGATTTTTTGAAAAAGAAAAATGCAACTAATCGTTTTTTTTCGTTTTCCTCACTCTCTAAATATGAATTGAAGAGTTTGCCACTGACCGAAAAAAGAGAGAATATCACATTGTAACTTGAAAACAGAGCAAAGAGTACCATTTATAAATCAATGATTTGGACTCTGAAAGGACACTTCGCAATTTTGACCATTTCCCTAAAAAAAACGATTCAGAATAAGAGAATACTGTATCAAATAGTAAAATTAACCACTAACTTTCGCATATTGTCAGTCATATGGTGAGATTATTGTAGTTTATAAATCATTTCAAATTATATAGGAAACCAAGGCGAATAAAGAGAACTATATTTAATATCACTTACATATCTCTCTTGATTTGAGAGACATTCTCTATTAAAGCTAAAACGCCGTTTGATGAGTACTAAGTAATATACTCCGATTTGCCTCAAATTTATATAGTAATCTTTTTTCATGATTTAGACAAATATATCAAGGTGCACCGATAATAATTGAACAATTTTAGGTTTTGAGTAAACATTGAATAATTTCAAAAGTATTATGGAGAGATGTTGGATTCCAAGTTTTTTTTACGTGCGGGAATGACGAATGAAAATTTTTTGAGGATTAAGAAAAATAATGATATTTTTCCAATTCCCAAGCGACACGTCCAGACTTTTAAAAGTCTGGACGCTTGGGAATCAGAAAAACATCATTATTTTTCCTAATCCTCAACAAATTTTCAATTCAAAAGGTAAAAGTTCGTTTTTAGGATGCTTCAAGTGATGCTTATCGAAAGTCCTAATGAAAAGAATTATTCCCCGAAAGTCCTTTTCCATACATTTCATTAATCAATTTTTAAATAAAAGCTTTAACGGGTTCAAAATTAATTAATTTTAGAGTGTAACAATATTGCAATTCTTCAATTATATAGGTTTCAAACTGCTTGTATGATTTCCAAATGAAATAAGACTAAAAAGTCAATGTATTTTAAGTGAAGTATTTTAAAAAACAAAATATTTTAAATGGACAGCACTTCAAAATCAGCTATTTGAAATCAGTAAATCCAAAAGATGAAAAATAACAGATTGGACGTGGCACACTTGTAAGATTATACTTCTGTACATTGAAACATTAAAAAATGGTTTAGTTTCAAATTTAAATCGTTTCAAATATTGTGAAATCTCGAAAGGATACGAATATTCTTAAAAATTGTAAAGTATTTTGTTGAAGGTTTAAAAAATTTAATGGTTTAAAAGTGAAAAATATTTCAATGAAACGAACGGGTTCAGAAATAAACAATTCTTAAATTTTTTTGAGAATAACCATCATTTCCAATTTGACAATAGAATGGTGAAAATAAAAAATCAACACAATTCGCTTATAAATTTTAGTTGTAGAAGGTATTTCGTATTCAAGTGAAACCTTTTTTTCCATTAGTCCTAATCCTACTTATGATAAAAATAGCGATAAGCGAGATCAAGAAGTGTACTTGGATTTTAAATTAATTTGGTTAATTTTAAGTAATAAAACTTGTATTTCAATGCTCGTAACAAATCTGCAAAGGTAAGTATTATTATACCAGTAAGCCATTTCCCTTTCGGGGTAAGCGTGACTTGCCTGGTGAGGAAAGGAGTAATGTGAGGGAGGGGGTATAGATTTTTTAGATTGATCTAGAATTCTCGTGTTCTCCGACCCAGGTCGCTGATCAATCTCTCTAGCGATCATCCCAAGTGAAGAAACTCACAAAATTTGTATGTGTGGTTCCCCACTTGGGCCCCTTAGTATCCAAGGTCTTTATTTCAGGCATCATTCACTCTATTGTCACTCGGGTTACAAACTATTTTTCGCCATACTTTTCTGTCCTGGCATACTACTCTAGCTTCCTTCACGTCCATGCATTTCCTCATGCAAGCTCTCGTGTTTCTATGGCTTCTTATGTCTCTTCGGATTAATGTATCATTCACAGATTCTAACCATTCTTTCGGCAGTCTACCTCTGGGCATTCTGCCATTTACTTTGTATTTATACACTTGTTTGGTCAGTCGTTCATCTTTCATTCTTTCAACATGTCCGAACCATCTTAACTGATTTATTTCACATATGCTAACTAGTGTCTCTCCTGTACAACATTCTTTGAGGATTATTTCGTTTCAGACTTTGTCCATCAGTGCTTTCTCGCATATTGTGCGCAGAGGTTTCATGGCAATTGCGTTAATTTTACTCTTGTCCATTTCTTGACAGGTCCATGTCTCGCTACCGTATAGTACATTCGGTACAAATATAGAATTATGTACAGCCATTTTAGCTTTTTTATGTGTTTTTTATTTCTGAGAATGGAGTAATGGATCCTCCTCTATCGATAACCTTCCTACTCTCATTTATGCGCCTATCTAACTCCCCATATATTTTTCCGTCGCTAGTGAATAGGCTACCCAGATATACGTACTTCTCAACTTGTTCTAATCTACCATCATGCAGGACAATGTTGCACATTGTTTTCTCACTTTTTCGTTCATACACCATGATTTTTGTTTTATTTACATTATTTTGAAGTCATCTGCGACAGCTAACCCACATACCTTCACTGTTTCTAGATTTACACCTTCTTTGTCGAAGAGGGCCATTCTTAGACACTTATCCATAAATATAATAAATAGCCATGAGGACATAACGCATCCTTGTTTAATCTGTACAAATAGTCATAGATGCTTGAAACTATTAGGATTTATTTTAGCTGTTATTTACAATATAATAAACTTAATATAAAGAAATGCAGGAATGTAAAATTTGAAAAATTATAATGAAAACTCTCTTTGTGACTAACTTCACTCACATCAATGAAAAGATTTGCGTGACCGGGTGACAGAATAATGAACGAAAAAAATTCCGTTGGTGAATGGCCTTCCTTAATGCGAAAACGCGTGTCACCGGACGACACCTATTAAAATACCGGTCTAATAAACGATGCAAATATAGTATTTACTTTCATTATAGCAAATATTTGACGTTAAAAAAATCTTTAAAAACTCACGCATGACCGGGTGACATTCAGTTTTAGGGACATAAAAACCAATTGGTATACTATATAGTTATAAGTATTAAACTTATTATAAACTTCATTTTCTAATTGTGTGTACTATTAGGAACACATATACCCATTACAAAAAAATTAATGTGGAATAAGTAATGAAATAAACACATTCTACTGAGAAAATGTAGTCAGGCACGTGTGACCAGGTGATATATTTTTTTCTTATAGGGAAAATTTCAAATAATCAGTGCTCAATGAATTATAGAATGAGTCACGAACTATAGCAATTCCTACCATTAAAAAAAAATTACATGATTGGAAGCCACAGTAATTTTGGCGGGACAGGATATTGTTGTTTTTCAATTTACACCTTTAAAGGGATCAAGTTTAAAAGTTTTCCGTTTTGAAAATAGTTCAAATTAGAAGATCATCCATTCTAGTTTGGATTGGAATTAAATTAAAATTAAATAATGGAACAGAAAATTGAAATTGTTTGAATGCAGGAAACTTAAGTACAAAAATTAAATAAAAATTAAATATAATTAAATATACAAATATGTTGGAATTCTTTAACTTGAAGATAATTTATTAAGATAAACTGGCGTCTGTGAATTTAGAAGTTTAATTAAAGTTATTGTATTTGCAGGAAATTGATTAATTTTATTGAAGTTAACGAAGTTTTCGAATTTAAAACAATTTGAAATTATCAGTATTATTTTATAGAATTTCTTAACAATACTGTCCGTTCACTCTTTTTATAATGATGATAGCAGAGAAAAAATTAGTAAAAGTAGGTGGTTACAGCCCAATATATCGAAGGCATTTTTTCTAGAGTTGGATTGTTTGTAATAGTCCTCATGGGGCTGTATCGGTATATATCATCAGTCAAGGACGCATTTTTCTAATGCAATCAAGTAATCTGATAAGAGCAGTATGCCTAATTTGACATATTACGCAAAGCCTGATTTTCATCCCAACATCCACTGACTGGCAGTGTTAGAAATTTCCTGAAATTTCAGTCAGTTTTCAATGACTCATGTTACTGAAATTTCATAAATTTGGCTTTGAAATTAATTTGAGACCATATTCATTAATTTTCAGTGACACGAAACTTAATTTCGTAGCAAAAGTTATTAAAAATTCATAAAATTGACTCTGAAACCTATTTCAATTGCTTGTACATAAATATTATTGGTGGCTGAATAAATTTCACTGTGGTTTACGTAAATTTTATAAAAATGTGTTGAAAATGAAGTAAAATTTTTTATTAAATTTAATAAACATGTATGAAAGTATGAACAAAATTTAAAAATACTTCATGAAATTAAATTTAGAAACTCTGTATGTGATATATTTTTCTGTCGATTAATACATTTTTTGTAATTACATGTACAAAATTTGACTTACTTTGTCATTTCGAAAGAAGTAATTTTAGAGAACTGTTCTTAAAAAAGTTTCACTATTTACATTGAATATCCATAGGATATTCATGAACATTTACCAAAAATTTCAGAGTAGTATGAAATTTCAATGAGTTTTTCACTAACCGTAGTGTAAAAAGCTTCACTAACATTTTCATGAAATTTCATGAACTTACTTTTAACAGTGGGGTTGCAGCTAAGTGCATGATGGGGGGACCTACAGCTTAAGGTGAGATCCGAACCACCAGAACCTCGATAAAAGTACATAGAAAAATTCCCAGGGTTATATTTTTACTTCTGGTAATGGAACCCTCTCGATAATCTTCCTATTCTCGTTTATACGCCTGACTAACTCTCCATCAATCTTTCCGCCATTAGTAAATAAACTACCAAAAAACACGTACTTATCAACTTGTTCTATCCTCTCATCGTCTAAGTCAAAGGCAATGTTGCATATTGTTTTCTCACCCTTTCATTCAAACACCATAATTTTTGTTTTATTCATGTTAATTTTAAGATCCATGTTCTTCATGCTAGTATTCAGTCTGCTCAACATTCTCTGCAAACCTTCGATTGACCTCGCGGCTTGGCCATAACAACCTTATCATCTGCAAACGCTAACTCACGCACCTCCACGGTCCCGAGATCAACACCTTCTTTGTCGAGGAGGGTTATCCTTAGACACTTAACCAGGAATATAATAAACAGCTAAGACGACATAACACGTCCTTGTGTAACACCTTGCCAAATACCAAACCAGTCACTCACATCAGTTGTCCATTTACTCTCGCACTCGCTTTTCTACCTGCATATATTGTTTTTGTTGCTTTCAGGAGCCATCCATTGGCTCCGTACTCTTTCAGGACTTCTCAAAGCTTACATCTATCCACCTTATCAAACGCTTTTTCCAGATCAACAAATGCACAGAAAACTTTTTTGTTTTCCCTCCAACTTTTTTCTGTGATTTTTCTCAAGCTAAATATCTGATCTGCACATGATCTTCCTGACATAACTCTACATTTAGATATTTTCTATATATATATATTATATATATATATATTATATATTATTATATATTATTATATATTATTATATATTATTATATATTATTATATATATTTTCTATATTTTTCTATATTTTCCCAGATATTTTCTACTATTATTTTCATTATACCTATTAATAAGTATTTTTCAATATATTTTGCTAACGATACTTAGCAAGCTGATACCTCTGCAATTATTGCAGTTGCGTTTATCTCCCTTTCCCTTATGTATTGGAATGATAATCGGCAATCGCTTTTTTCCAGTCATCTGGAACTCCCCCCATCTCGATACATAAATTAATCAGCCTATGAGGTATATATATTCGCCACCGTATATACTGATTTCAGTGTTAATACCATCTACATCAGGAGCCTTACCATTCTTTAATTTCTTAATAATATCCCCAATCTCAGAGACACTAATTTTTTCAACCGAGTTATCTGACGTATCGTGTTCTATGTCGCAGTTGTGCTGCCTCTCTCAAAGCGTCTAGTATTCCGTCTGTGTATCATACACCATTTCACCCTTGATATTTCTGATGCTGTCTAAAAGAATGGGAGAGAGGACGATATAAGAAAATCACTGAGGATAAGTCTAAAATTCTTTTTTGGTTCACTAATCATTTGATAAAAATAATAATTTCTTATAAATATAATAATTTTTGATTTTTTAATTTAAGTTTTGGCCCCTATTCGTGGCCGAACCAGAATTGATTTTTGTGAATTTAAAAATGAATTTAAAATTGATGTTAATTAAATTAAGTTTCAGCCCCTTTCCGCGGTTGAAGTTTCGTATAATATTAGCTGCAGTATTTGCCAAACTTACCAACAAACATAACATTTTTTGGAAAATATACATTATAATGGATTTTAGGACAATTAAATTATAAAATATCATGTCTAAGGCACGACTGATTCACATTTCCTTACCGAAGAGTCCGGTGATGAGTCAGTCCGGGACGAAACATAAAAATTCTAATTTTAATTTTAGAAAATAAAAAAAAATAAATTGAAGAACAAAAATAAACATTATCGACCCTAATGCCAAATTAAAAATATTTTTTATAATTGTGATAATTGGGTCAATTAAAAACGATATCTTTCAAAAAACCAGCAATGATGTCACTTAGCTAACTCTGTACTACTACTACTTCCTTGCTTGTTTTCCTTGCGCATTTGCCAATAAAATAATTTTTTGTTTCCTTCGAAAGCATTTTCCATTTTCTTCTCTTCTTCTGCTTTGATTTTCTCCCGGCTTTCTTTAACCCTTAACTTCATGATTTTGTTCTAAAGCTAGAAACTTACTTTTTGGCCAATGTAACAATCATTTTTCATAAAGTTACTCTAAAAGAGTTCTTCTAAATTTTTCCGAGCAGAATTTTCAAACCGCTCTTACTGCTGGAAGCATTTTTTAAGTGGGATCTCCAAAGACCCCATATGCACTTTATGATATTCTGAGATACGTGTGCGCTTTAAATAGTATTTTTACTTTTCTGTTTTTGTCCTTATAATCAATTTCTAGTCTAACTATCTCGTCATCGCTGAGGCCTGTATATAGTGTATAGTATTCAAATTTCTTAGATACGCTTGGTACTTTTCGTTAACGTATATCTAGAAAAAATTATGCGTGCATGATCTGAAAGTGTCAAGGCGACAAGTGACAACGATCACATTAGTCATGGAGCAGGTGGTTCTTGTAGAGCTACTGACTTTATTTTCAGATGAATATTAATTTCTGGTAGTTATGTTTTACAAGGACAACATGACGTGAGCTGAATGTAGATCCTAGATACAGAACTGATTACACCCCTTTCAATTTTCATTCATATTTTTGCCTCTGCCGATCCAAAATTCTATCCATTTTTATGATTTATCTTGGGCCAATTATTTCAAGGATTCGCTGATCATGCAGATTTTTCATAAGCTTTCCCACGATTAAAAAAAAGTGAAAAGGGAAATCTATCGAAAGAGATGAAAATCTGGAATCAACATTAAATTTGATTCCAGGCCTTATTACTATACACATCTCACATGATTTTGCATTAGTCAGCAGCTAAAGATTTGTACATTTGTGTATGTGCAGGTCTGTGGGTTTCAGATCGTGCTATAGCTATTGGTTTACCGCTTCTAGTTATTCACTCTCACCAGGAATTGAACAACGTCGCTCCTGTGTCGTATCAGCATCCCTCTTTCTCGCTCCAATGTGTCGTGATTCGTGCGTACCTGTATGATTCCGACTATACAAGCACGTGCAGATATGAGGGTTAATGTAAGTGAGACGGTGTGCTGTATATAGGATGCGACAGTACGGCGCCAGCTTCACACAGACTAGCTTTCAGCTTTACAAGCAGAGTGACCAACACAGAACGTTCCTCTTCACAAATCGAATGCAATCCGTAGTACAGGGTCTTTGAAATACGTTCAGTCACTAAATTAACCATCTTGCCCAAAAACAGTTGTAATAGGTTCTTCTTTTATTTTTATCTCGTTAGATAATCATCTACTTTTCATTTGTTTTCTTATGTAGGGTGGCCGTAGGTCAAGGAAAACCTGGAAATCAGGGAAAATACAGGGAATTTCATTCGTCAGGGAAGGTCAGGGATTTTGAAAAGAATCCTGCAAAAGTCAGGAATTTATATAAGAGGTACTTTAAATAGCTGCAAAGGACACTAAATTTGAAAATGTTAAATTTTAATTTGAAATGGTTTTATTTCGTTTATAAAAAATGTTATGTTAAACATCCTACAAGATTAGGGAAATTAAAAAAAAACAGTTTTGTGGCCACCCTATTATAATTTGCTTGTCAATAATTTATTTGCGTTGTTATTTCTATTTTTTTTTTTGTTAAGTTAATTTCTCCTGAAGATTACAGATTTTTACTACATGTATACCCTTTGGGGTCATTCAAGAAATACGTGATACATGTTGAGTGCAATGGAAAAAGCATCACGCAGGGGGGGGGGGGGGTCTTACAAATCTAAAATCTTCCTCCTACAAGAGATCGTCAGACATTAAACCCTTCAGCTCGCATCCCTTCCCAAATCCCCAATTACCCAAACTCTCATAATCAGCCTATAAGTAATGCCTGGCGTATTGGAAGCTCTCGCATTCGTTTAAAAATTTGGTCAGTGAAGTGGAATACTGCAGAAAACCAAAACTCCTGAGTACAGCCAGTTCCCGTAGACTTGTTTGGAGTTTCTACAGTGAAAACGCGACTAAGGGAGAAAAACACGAACGGTCACCCATCCGGACTCTAACCGCGCCTATATATGCATAACATGTGAGATCTCGACCAGTCGAGAATCACCACCCAGCTATTGTTGAAGATTCATCATTTTATTTGAAAATTTATCTCTTGGGTTGAAAGTTGAACTATTTTATTGAAAATTTATCATTTTAATTTGAAAATATAACTACTTGGGTAAAAGAGCAACTACTTTGTTACGCGTTAATTTTTTTTAGTTCAAGGTTCATCTTTTTGATTGAAAATTTAACTATGTTGTGGAAGTTTTTTTTTAATTAACTTTTTTCAACTGAAAGTGTAATATTTCCATTTTTTGTTGAAAATTTAACTTTTTTAGTTGAAACTTCGTCTTTTTTTGGTAGAAGACTAATCTTTTTGGTTTGAAACTTTCTCTTTTTTGGTTAAAGATGCAACTGTTTAGTTGATTATTATGTTTGTTGAAAATTTATATCTGTGGTTGAAATTTGGATTATTTTGTTGAATATTCTTTTTTTGTTTGAAAAATAATATTTTATTGAAAGTTTAACTATTTCATTTTTGGTTGAAAAATTATCTTTTTTAGTTGAAAACCCAACTATTTGTTTGAAAATGTATGTAGTTTCTTGAAAATTCGTTTTTTTTATTTTAAAATAAAAATAAAATCTTAAATTCATCTCCTTTGGTAGAAATTTTATCATTTTCGGTTTAAATATAAGCTTATAAACTATTATATTTTTTCCTGAGAATTCATCTTTGTAGGTTAAAAATTAAATTATTTGGTTGAAAATTCTTTATTATTTTTGTTGGAATATCAACTATTACATTTTTCGTTGAGAATCCATATATATGAACATTCGTCTATTTGGACACAAAAATCGATCTTTTGCATTAAAATTTCATCTTTCTTTTGTTGAAAATTATACTGCCTTCTGAAAAATTGAATTAATTTATTATTTAGTTGAAAGTGCAACTGTTTTTGGTGGAATTTTAATCTTTTTTGTTTGAAAATTCAACCATTTGCCTGAAAATTCATCGTTCTAGGTTGAAAATTCAACAATTTGATTAAAAATTCGACTATTTTGTATAAAGTCAATTTTTTGGGGCGAAAATTCAACTGTTTTTTTGAAAAATCGTCTTAGCTGAAATGCTGATATTTGATTATTGATCACCAGTGAAAATGAAAAATTGTTTTGAAAATAAAGTTTTTCGGCCACCCTGTTATGTTTCGTTATTGCAATAATAATCTGGCGCTCAAACAGATCTTCTCATATTTTCTGGCAGATGAATCTTTTCCCTCTCAACAACAAAGATTAGGCTCTCAGCGTCTTGTTGATGTACTCTTAGAAGTTGATCCTCAAATAGAAGATAGAGTTTGAAAATCACTACGCCTTTATAAAACTACAGAACCCCCCCATCATAAACAACTCTATCTCTGATCCTTGATCAGCAGTTGAAAGTCAGGGCTGTCAAGGAGAGAAAGGTCGTCATTGGGTCCACTCAGCTTCGAATGGACATCCCGAGTGAATAAGGTAATCCCGTAATTCAATATCCTTTTGCGAACTTTTCCCAACCTCCCATCGATGGTTCGCGATCGTCTGGCGCAACGTCGTTCGGGACACCTGTCCCTGACGGTTATCCCACGTTAAGTGCATAACCTGTTTTGCGACGTAGACACGAAACCCGGTACCAATTGGTTTGAGTTGGTGGAGTGGCTCAACTCTCGTGTGAATCCATACACGCAAACACAGTCAAATTTTAACATACAGATGCCTCGCTATCACGCACGCGGTCACTACAAACCTCCACAACTCCACATCAGCAATGTTCAGCGAACAACGATGAATTAGGTGCCGCCCCACCCGGATCCACCCGGGCAAACACAAACGTGAACGCGAATGGCAAATGGCGGGTGACAAGGCATCGGCATCTGCGCTTAATTAATGCAGCAACAGCGACCGCTGTTCGACGATACAGGAGAAGGCATGAGAATGCTGAAACACGTCTGTCCAGGGCGTCGAGCCAATCCTCCGAGTCCAAAAAACAGTTGAATCAGGGTTAGATGAGATTAGGGAATTGATAGTTATGGAGGAGGTCGAAATCACGGCTAAGGGTGTTAAGACCTTATCTATTTACCGGATTTTGGAAGACAAGGTAGTTCTACTTTAAATTTAAAAATTTGTAAGAATTTCAAGTTTTCTCACTTCAGTTTTGCATAAATTAAACTGGTGGATAAAAATAAAAGACTTAGGTAAAACATATGCCTACATGAGGGGAAAAAGTTGATGTACTTGAAGTTCTAAACGATCAAATTAATGAAATTTTTTATTGATTGCTTTCGAAACTACAAATAGTACAAAAATATTGATTCAATACATTGAACGCGGTAAGAAAGTGCATATTGTATGGTTTTTGACTTTTGAGGTTCATCACTTCTTCATATGGACTGTATGTTACTTAATTGTACCGAGTTTCTATCACAACATTTTTTGATATGCTAATGGAGCCTAGCGAGGCAAATTATTATTTTTTATTTGAGAAGAAAAATACATACATGACAATTAAAACATTTGGTGTCAGTCTGTACCGGTTAATGTTCACCGATATAGTTAGAATTAATTATAAAACTCACGAACATACGTGCTTCGTGTTTTCCAAATACCCGAAAATTTCCATGGCCTGTCTAAATATTCGATCACCAAACGCCTACTAATCACTTCAACTTTTGACAATTAAGATTCAGTGTAATTGATTTACTTCCTATTTCCACTTATCATCGAATGGAAATATGTTGGTTTCCCGTAGTATAATGTTTCTGTTTATTAAATTTAGTAAAGAATTTTTTTAAATTCTTCGCTTCACGTCATTAAACTGGATGAACTTGACTTCAGTTCCTATCCTCTTTAAAAGAATTGAAATGTTTCCACTTATTCGCAGAAATCATCATGGGATTAAATAAAATTGAAATGAATCGCAATGTTTAAAGTGAAAATGAATTGAAAAATAAATCGCAAAAATCAACGATTTTGGATGCAAACCGTTGTGAATTTAGCCATATTTGATCTCGTTTCAATTCATTTTAATTGACATATCTTTTTACCGGGAAACTATTGAAAGTAATACAATCATAAAAGAAACTTATATGATGCATATTTTTTTTTTAGTGCGTGAACAATATTTCTAGATACAACAAAATTGGTAAAATATATTTCGTTCATTTGAACTTTTGGAACTTCAGTTACATAAAAGTTGACTGTCTTACTGAATTTTCTGTTTAAAACCCGATTCATCCATGTAAAGGCATCATGGAGACATGGAACCAAAAAATCTCCTTCACAACGAATGTGAAAAACTGACGTTATGAAGATGTGCAAAATTGATATTTTATAAAATCCGTTTCTTTGCGTGAGCAATTTAAATATAAGCACTATATTAAGATACTTTGAAAATTGATTTATCGTGGTTATCTGAAGTTTGACACGAATGGTGTCTCAATTTGTAGAAAGCAAATTTTCATAAGGATACAGAATATCCATGTCTGCGGTGGTTTTACACTTTGTGAAAAAGCTAAATCAACCAATTATATATAATATATATTGTATACTAATAAATGTTTTTTTAATTGTTTCAGGTATGTAACCAAGTCACGATTGCAAGCTTGATTGTAAGTTACTGACTGAGTTATGGCTCAAGAAGCTAATACGACTAACTAAATACTGAATATCACGGGTATACATAGTGTTTTGAGTAGTGATTATAGTTATTAAAGCATATTATTTTCTATTGCGTTGCGAATAAAAAAATAGGTTACAAATGGAACAGGCAATCTATAACTATGTACTCAGAAAGTGAATAAGCTAAAAAGCCAAAGAAAGCAGAAATAAAAGAAAGGAAGAACGGGAAGTAAGCGGACTAGACGCCTGACTGGAATAGATCTCTTTCCCTTTACTTGTACCACATCTTCTTATTCTTCTTTCTTCAGTCTTCTATTCTTCTCTTCTTGTCTTGTTCTCGCCTTTTCTCTTTATCTCCTCAATTCTTCCGCGGATACGTTGGATAGTCCGAAACATTGCCTACAGCATTGTTTGCCCCGCTTATAAAACAACTAACAAACTTGGAAGCGGGGTATAGGAAGTAACAAGTTTACAGCATTGAACGAGTAGTTTGCTTCCGTTTACGTGTCAGTAGTAGATTCTATATAGGGTAAGGAGGGGCAGCGCCGACCATTTAACAGTCAATGATTTTTTTTGAAGTTAATAAGATGTAGAATTGATCCATTTTTTTTCATTTCGAATCCTACATTATTGTATATCATATTTCTATAAGTATTAATTACATGAATAAAAGAATGGTTTAATAATTTAATTATTTCTAAAAAGCTGTATTTCGTCGGCTTTGCCCCACACCGGAGGGCAAAGCCGACCGCAGCTTTTTATAAAAATAAAAACATTAGAAGATGGGAAAACATGATAGTGAGCGTCTGTGGTATTTTACGTACTGGAAAAATTAACTTCAAACATATCCAGCAAGATGA
>CAKNWU010189934.1:0-14705 GCA_932072015.1 Andricus quercustozae | reverse complement strand
ACCTTATTTTATATATATATATATATATATATATATATATATATTATAATAAATCCACAAAGGGGTGTTTCACCCTTAGGAAGAAACCCTCTTCTAAAATATCAATTCTATGTTATGTACTTCATGACTAGAAACGTTTTCCATGTGGTAACATTCCTAAAAATTCAATATTTCGAGAAAAAAAAATCCATTTATTTCTGTTCTATGTGAAATATTCGGGGTTGGGTTTCACCCCTTCAAACCGAATATCCGCAGAAAAGAAAAAATTTGTGTCGCATATTTTTTTGAGTACTACAACATATATCAAGGAGAATAAAATCGGAGGCGGACGCCTGCGTTAGGTTACTTTTGAGTCTTCTTAATCAGTAGTTTTTAATTTAATGCTTATAATTCAGACTGAGGGAGTACGTGTCAACTTTTCTGCACAGCTACAATTTTATATGCACTGAAAAATTTCAGAGTGATCTTTTTTTTTTTGTTAAAAATTTGAATTTTAATAAATTTTTATTTATTCTCCATCTAGTCTGAAAAAGACGAAATAATTTATCTGTATTAAGAGAAGTTAACTTTCATCGATATTGTAGATTTCTATTGTCTGCAGTACGTGTGGCCGGGATTCTCAACGATGGAGGAAATTACTATCTCTGATGATAATACAGATTCCTACTTGGATAAATTAAAAGGAGTTTCGGGTTTCAATTGTGTGCAAAACTACGAATCTTGCCGACTTTTCGTGAACATGGCAGTTCACTTCTTCAGGCTAGGTTACGTTGTTCTTATATCTACTCTCTTCGATGCCTGTGATTGGTCAATGTGCCCCATGGTGGGGTCTGGTCGAATTTGATTGGCCAATCAGTATTTCCTTCGCTCGTTTATGGTTTAGCTTTAAACCCAAGAGTATTTTGGCCTGTCTGTAGCCAGTGGCCAATTCCCACTCATTCTGATGTTCCTCGGTCAGCCAACTGTTGATTTCATCAGTGACTTACCTACTGGAAATGCCTACAACTGGCTCGGGTCCAGTAAAGTTTTCTCTTGCTGCTGGTTTTGCTAGCCTATCCGATATATCATAACCTTTGATGCCGTTTTGTCCAGAGATTCAAAGTAGAGTCACTCGGTTTGTCGTTCCTAGGTTGTTCAGTGCCTCAAAGCACTTCCACACTAGTAGCGACGTAATCGTTGTTCCAGTCAGGGCCATAATAGCAGCCCTGCTGTCTGGAAAAAAACGGATATGAAGACCATTTTCCTCATTCTGCGATATACACCGGCTCCTGCCTTCTCCTTGTTTCTAGAACCATCTGTAAACCAGGTATATCCATCACTGGGCAGGTGTGCTTCGCCGTTAACCCAATCCTCCTTCGTGGATAGGCTAACACGATACTTCTTGTCGAAGCAATAGCGAGTGGGTGTTTTGTCCCTGAGCATGCTCAGGGTCGGCCTACTCGCGACGTCGGTTGGGATCCGCACTGCCATCGAGATTCTTCTACCTTTTACCATATTTAATCTCCAGGCCGCCTTCGCAGCCACGGCCTTGATGGTGAGATGGAGGGGCTCCAACCCTGTTAGTGCCCCCAATGCCATTGTGGATGTGGACTTTGAGGCACCAGTGATGCCTCTTAGAAACAGTACCCTGATTCTTTCCACTCGAGAGATAGTCGAGACAGTTCGACTGTGCCCCACCAGACTTTTCCCTATGGCTCACCTACAGAGCCATAAAGTTGCTACCAGCCTTTTGCACTTGTTTTCCAGATGCTCGTTCCATGGCAATTTCTTATCTAGGATGACTCCTAGATATTTAGCTCGTTCTTTGATTTCCTGTTGTTGTCCTCCCAGTTTCAGTGTACTCGTGGTTCCCTACTTATACCGTCTGGAGAATACAACCGCGTCTGTCTTACAAGGATTGACCGATAATACACTCTTCTTGCACCAAGAATCCACTATGCCCAGTGCTTGCTGCATTACTCCGAAGAGTGCATTCAGATGCCGGCATCGATGTGAGTTTTTGGTTGGCCAAAATGTGGCAGGTTCATTCCACGACTGCAATAGGCACACCATGTGCAATCATGGCCGCCCTGATCACGTCTCTGGAGGTATAGTTGAAGGATCCTTCGATATCCATAAAGGTCCCAATCGCGAGACCTTTCTGCTTCAGTTGTCCTTCGATTAGGTTTACTGCTCCGCTTAGGACCGTCTCGGTCGAGCGACCAGCCCTATAGGCGTGTTGCTTCTTGTGAAGTGGCCTACTTGATAATACCTTGACGCGGATATTTCTATCCACAAGTCTTTCCACTGTTTTTTATAGGAAAGATGTAACCCGGATGGGACGGACATACTTGGACGAAGTATAACCGATCCTGCCTGCTTTCGAAATGAAGATTACTCTCGTACCTCTCCATGCCGTCGGAAAATATCCCAGCGTCAAACTAGCCCTAGAAAGTCTCACGAGCGCCATTATGATGAGCTCTCCAGCCCTCTGTAAGAAGACTGGATGTATTCCATCAGGACCAGGACACTGTTCAGGACTAAAAGACTTCGGGGCCCAACTGACGGTCGAGCAAGTAATAATCTCATTGGCTAGTTGCCGTTTCGGACCCAGCTGGGCCACAGGCGGTTTTGGTTGATTCTGATGTGTCGCCGCCTTTTCTCCCGACCTTATGAAGCCGGAAAATGTGCCTTGATCAGGCGAGCCAAGGTCTCCTCGTCCGACGCTGATTATCTCCCTTTCGGCAATTACTAAAAGTGTTAGTTTTAGTAAGAAAACTTTCCGCATGGGGTGCTCTGAGCAATCCCATGAATCGTAGAGAGGATATATAAGAACAAAGTAACCTGAAACTTACTGCCAGTAAGGCACACACCGCTAACTAACACAGCAAAAAACATCTCTAACCATCCTATCAGCAATTAAATGATTTCAGCCTTATCTAAAGGACATAGTTATGCAGTAGCAACCTCCAAAATCCCGAAAGAAGAAATCATCAGTAATTTGGAATCCATAATATGTGACTATAGGGTTAAAAAATCGATTTTCAGGTTTTTGATCCTATCGATAGTTTTTGAATCGCTCTTTCATGCTAAAAAAGAATTCAATTTTTATGTGAAAAATTCGAATTGTTACTAAGCTGCAACGTGCGGTTTGAATTGCCTATTTAGACGCGTGTGGGCGATCCTAGAAATCCAGTCCCACAACTTTCCACACATCTTTCCGTTTTGTGTCCGTGCGACTCGAGAGCTCGTCTGACTCGCTGATCACGGATCGAGAAGATGTAGTTGTGAGTGGAGGGGTTTGATTTTCGAGATTTCCCCCACTTTATGAGTGTTTAACTTTGACCGTCTCTTTAATCGCTTCTTCCTAAAAATTCGCCTGCTAACCATAAGGCCCCTTTCCTTGCGGCACGTCATATATATACCCTTCGACCTGAAAAAGCGTATAACGTAAGGTGTAGGACGGCCAACATCTTACGCGAAGCCCAACTTCTCTCCTCAAAATTAACAAAACAAGAAAAACCAGCAATTAAAGAACTCAATCGGAATAAAGACATCATAATATCACCCGCAAACAAAGGCAACACAACAGTAATAATGAATAAAGAAGACTATAACAACAAAATCATCGACCTTCTAACTGACGATACATATAAAAGACTTAAGGCAGGATTCTACTTTGGAACGCGCGAAAAAAATTTTATTTTTGTAAATTTTTTTTTAAACATTAAGAAAGATATTGATGTAGGGGTTTTTATGCTTAATAAATATACTCTGAAAATATATTAAAAAAAATTTTCTGTTTATTTTATCCGCTCTATATACATTTAAATGGCACTTTCTCGAAACCACGTTTTTTACCGCTTGTTAACAAAATCTCCGAAACTACCGAATCGATTGGTCTGCAATTTTTACCACATATTCTACACATATACGTCAACCGGTGGTAGCAGATTTTTTCATTTACACGCAAAAAAAAATGGCGGCGATTCGAAACAACAAAAATAAACTAAGAAAACTTTTTAAATATATTTTAAGAGTATATTTATTAAGCATAACAAACCCTAGATCAATATCTTTCTTAATATTTTTAAACAAATTTTACAAAAATAGCACTTTTTTCGCGCGTTCCAAAGTAGAACCCTGCCTTAAAAAAGACTCCATTAAAACCAATAGTCAACAACACAAAAGCCCTTCTAATCTCTCCAAAACTTTACGGGCTCCGAAAAATCCACAAAAACAACATTCAACTCATACTGATCGTCAGCGCAATAAACTTACCAACTTACAACCTAGCACGCTTCCTCGCCAAAGAAGTGAATCCTTTCACAGGAAACTCTATCACGCATATTCAAAACTCTTTGGACTTTATCAAAAAGAAAAAAAAGATTCAACTTCAAGACATCCCAGTGAGTTTAAACGTAGTATCTCTCTTAGAAAAATTACAAATCTCTGCTACAATCGATATTATTAAATCCTTTACAAACTTCTCCTCTGATCGCATACCTCTAATAGAACACTGTCTCAATAATAATTACTTCTTTTTCAATAACCAATCCTACGAACAAACCTCAGGAGCAGCAATGGGATCTCCAATCTTACTTGTAATAGTCAACATCTTTATGGAACATCTAGAAACTAAAATCAACAACCAATATAGGCTTAAACCCGAATTTTGGTGCCGCTACGTTGACGAGACTTTTGTCATCTAGAGACATGGACTAAATGAGCTACACAAATTTTCTGATTTCATCAATCTCAAAAGCAATCGGTTATCAACTCCCTTGCATAGCATAGAGAAGCAATTGAAATCTTAAAACATGCTAATAACATCAATGAGGACAATGGGTATAATACCAATTCGATTTGGCTTCCGGCCCTCCCGGGTTTAAAAAAAAAAGACTTGGTTGGCTAATCAAGTTCGACCATTCCCCAACATGGGGCGCTCGGACCAATCACAGGCATCGTAGAGAGTATATATAAGAACAAAATAACCTAAAACTTCCGTTTCAGGTTAGCCTTGAAGAGGTGAACTGCAATTTTCACGAAACGTCGGCAAGAATTGTAGTTTTTCACATGATTGAAATCCGAAACACCTCCTTTCAATTTATCATAATGAAACGGTCGTTGATTCCGGCTGATTCGACACGCTACGGTGTATCTGGCTATACTTTTGTATGCACTTTAACATTCCTATTACTACATAAAATATTAACCGATTTTCATAAATCTTTTTTTGACATTCTTGAAACTATGTGAATAAACTAATTCTGATAATTAAAATTGGATCAAGTTATGCTTTCATAATTTCAGTATTTTTAACCTACCTGACTCTCATAACAATGAAAGGGTCATTCGTTTCGATCATTCAAAGAGCTCCGGGTAGCCTGCCTCGTGCCGTTTGACAATGGTCGATGGGCATGTCGCGAAAATGCAAACACAACTAACAGCTGCACTGCTATTGTTCTATCCTTGTTTGATTATTGAACAAAATATAAATATTTTCTGGAAAAACCTGCTCTGTCTAGCAAAACAGAATAATATTTAGATGATGTATGCAAAAAATCAGACAAAGATATTCACCCTTGTGGATGAAAAAGGAAATCCCGTTTTCTGGCTTTAATAAATCCCCCTAAGCATTCCAGGGGAAATACCATCGACACCAGTAACCTGACAATTCTTTATATTCTTATTTACAAACTTAATGTCAAAGGCACTAAATTATATTTCTCCACTTTCAATGGAATTTTTACATTCTCATTCATGAGAGTGTAATGTCATCGTCTAAATTTTCTATCTCTAGTTTTTAACGGATCTTCACGTTTTGGCAGTAACAGTGTCTGAAAAGCATAACATTTTGTCGGTGTCTACATTTCTGTCTACGCCTGTATGAAGGCATGTCTGTATGTATGCCTGAGTCGTTACCTGCATATTGTAGTTACGCTAATTTTTGTAGGATTCCTCCAATCGAATCTGCCTTTGATACACTTTTTCAGATTCCCAAAATAAAGGTCAAGTTCGTTAACCAGATATTTCCAACCAAAATTGAAAAAATGTAGGGCATTTTCAATTTTTGAACAGAATGTTTTTAAAATAATTTTAGAAATTTTTGTAAAAGATTCTGGTGCATAGAAGAAAGACTAGCAAATTATCCTACTGGAATTTTAAATTTCCATGAAAATTAAAAAGCTGTATACTTTTCAAAATTTTGAAAAATTTTAGAAATATAAAAAAAATATATTTTTGTGATAGATGAAGACATTTCATTCAAAATCTAAACTAGATATAAAATATATTTCGAAAATACCTTAATTAAATATTTTGAATAGACCAAAATTAAAAAATTTAGATGATTTTGAAAATTTGAAAAGAAATTGTTAAAGAGTTTTAAAAATTCTGTCAAAGTTTCTGGTATATGACAAAAAGACTTGCAAATTATCCTAGTGCCATTTTTAATTCCGATAAAAAATAAAAAATCTATATGCTTTTCAACAATTTGAAAATTTAAAAAAAAATAGAAAAAAATATTTTTTTGAGATCCAAATAGAAGTTTACATTTAGTTTTTCTTTAAGCCTGCGTGAGTATCTTCACTCGACAAATTTATCTAAAATGAATTGTTTTCAGCATCTAATTTAGCTTCTAAAGGGAAATCTACAGCGTTCGCCGGGTGAGCTTAAGCCTTTTGTAACTCAAGTTATTTACTGCAATTTCTATTTAGCACCTTTGTTAATCAGTAAGAGCTTATCTAAATGACCTAGAGGTCCCAGACCCGTATATTTTTGTACTTATCTTCATTATATTGCTGTCAAATTGCTTATCCGCCTCTGTTGGGCCTTCAGCCCAGATCTGGGGTTTTCCGGTTATAAAGTAATAACGCTCGAAACGAACCATCGTCTGGAATTTATATGTCCTGCCCCTTTACTAAAATTGTCAAATTTCGCTCCAACGCAACCACCTATACCTGTCGACTATCCCTTCCACTGATTTTTGACTTCCATCCCTAGCGAAAAACCAATAAACAGATATTACTTTTAAATCGTGTTTTTACCAGAATATAGAGAGTGGGTTTTAAACTCGTGCAGCTCCATACTTTCGTGTATTTGAATTACAACTTATCTCCTATCCAAAAATATTTGAGCCAATTGCAACAACAAACGATGATGTGAAGAATTCCTGGATGGAAAACTGACAAGAATCAACATAGTCTACTCTTGTCAACGAAACGTCAGTCTCTCTCATTTTATTCAATTGAATCACCAATCTTTTCATAAATGTTTGAATCTCTCATACTGGCACCTATCTGAATTATTCTATATTGGTCTCGAAGTGTGACCTTATATTAGTAAAACGAATCCAGAAACCAAAACCCAATTTAAAAAACTCGATGAACAAATTAGAGGCGAATCGTTAGAAAAATGTGAAGCTATAAAGGGAGTGCGCGATAAATTCAAAAAATTCAAACGGAAATAGAATCTATAGTTACAGACTAAGGTTTTGATGAACAGCTAATAGAGAGATAGAGCTTTGAAGAAAACCTTTTTTTTTACACTTGGTAAGGCAAAGGCAAATAATATTAGCGGTGTTAAGCAGTTCTTCTGTCCGTGCAATTTTCAAGTTCAGCAAATTGTTCTATTCAGTCTGATCCAATTAATTTAGTTCCTCAAAATAATAATCGTGTTGACACGAATGAAACGATTGCGGCCACGGGTTCTCAATCGTCAGCTCTTTCAAATGCTGGTTTCATCAGCAATGATTTGAAATATAGAATACCAAAAGCAAATCTACAAAAATTCAAAGGCGCATTCGAGAAATGGCCAGGTTTCTGCGACATCTTGAAATCGGCCGTCCACAATAATTATAAATTTTCTGACTCAGAAAAACTAATGAATTTACGATCATATCTGCTCGGTCAGGCAGCAGAAAAGGCCGAATTCCTAGAAACTACAGATGTGAATTACCAAATAGCTTGGTCAATTCTAGAAAAGTATTACGACGATCCAGTCGCGGTAATTGATAATCGTATATGTGCACTTTTTGAGTTAACATCGTGTTAGAAAACGCCAGTCTCTGCTCTAGTTTCTAAATATGATCTTCAATCGCGTATCAAATGGAAAGAAAAATTCAAGGTAATTCTTCCTTTAATAGTGAAAATAATCCTACTTCGTCATAAATGACTCAATTTAAGGCATTTTGTCATTTGTACAAGGGTTCACATTTCACGTAATATTGTGAGCAACTCTTAAACGCGAACAATTCTGAACATATAAATATCGCGAAAAAATCAAAATTGTGCTTTACTTGTTTAAAATTGAATCACCGTGCAGAATATTGCAAATCGAGTAATTGAAAAACCTGAAACCAACGACATCATCCCTTATCACATTTTTAAATCGAGAAAACCCCTCAAACGACTCACGTGAATAAATTTGATTCGGAAATTACTTATTAAAATGAAAAACTCCTAACAACTGCAATTGTTTACAGAAGGAATCAAAGGGAAAATCAACGTCCTGCTCGGTGCATTAAACTCTATGTCATCATGTATTAAGTACAAGCCAAACACTGTCGTCAAATCAAGTTATAAAAACTTTTGCCTAAACCTTGAATTCCTGATAGTGAAGGAAGTTAACGAGCTTTTACTTTCAGTACCGGCAGACAAATCGAGCATAATTAGCCCACGTAATATTAAACTGGCTGATCCTTCATTCCACTCATTGGGTCCGGTCGACGGCATAATCGGTACTAAATATTTCCTGCAAAATTTAAAATAGGGCCAAATGAAAAATTCCCAATCAAAACGTCATTCTACGGAACACCGTTTTTTGGTTGGATTGTGCCTGCTAAATTACATTGCCAAGGACACCCACTCAAATGTATTGTCATTTGCGGGCAACGTCCTAAAAGGAACAGTTAGAAAAGTTTTAGATAATCGCAAATTGTCCACAAAGGAAAACCCTCTCAGTAGAAGAAAGGAAAATTAGCTTCTATAGGAAGGGTATTACTTGCCAAAACATGCGGTGATAAAAAACTCTAGTTTAACGACAAAATTGCATGTCGCCTTTGATGGCTCATCGAAATCAGGGACATGACTGTCACTGAACGACGTCCTCATTGTAGGTCCCAGTATGCAAGAAAACCTTTTGTCTTTAATCGTTTAGTTTCGCTCATACGATATCTCGAAAATGTATTTACAAACAATAGTGCATCCCGAGGATCGAAAGTTAAAAAAAAAACCTGTGACGCGAAGATCCTTCGCACTCGGTTAGAACTTTTGAGTTAAATACGCGCGGAAAGGCTAAGCAGTCATGCGATGAATTGATTGTAATTACACGTAAGGGTGGTCTTAACCTAAGCGACATTACAAGCTTTATCACTCTTAAATTTATCACTC
The DNA here is from genome assembly GCA_932072015.1 of Andricus quercustozae. Taxonomy (NCBI): domain Eukaryota; kingdom Metazoa; phylum Arthropoda; class Insecta; order Hymenoptera; family Cynipidae; genus Andricus; species Andricus quercustozae. Next base: position 5,334 of record CAKNWU010189934.1, on the reverse strand, counting down.
AAAAAACAATTCTCTGGTGAGATTAAACCATAAACTTACATTGGATTGAAACTCCTCCCCATTCTTTACCAAACTTTGAAAAAAATCGCGTCTCTGATGTCACTACACTTACAAGGACTTTCAAAAATCATGAATGGGGACTTGTGCGCTTAGAAAGTAATCCCGCCGAACTCATTTCATGAGGTCTCCTACCACGCGATTCTTTTAACTCCCGATTAGGGCAAAATGGTCCGGAATAGATCAGTAAAAGCGAGAACCTGTGGCCGCAATCTGTTTAAGAGATCGTAGAGTCACCAGAAATCAAACGATCCACGATATCTCTTGCACTTAATGAAAATAAAATTCTAAAATCAAATGTTGAGAAAAAAATCACAAACATAAACAATGTAAATGAACTGGTTGCATCTCAATAAAATGTCAAAGAGCATTTAGGGTTCAATATCCATATTTTAAAACATTGTTCCTCTTCGGACGAATTAAAGCGATTTGTTGCATGTTGCAAAAGAGTAACTTGCAATTTGAGAACTTGATGCAAATTAACGGGTACTGTAAAAATTGATGAATTAAAGGAAGCTGTAATAACAATTATTAAATTAGTTGAAAGAGAAGGCTTGAAAAGAGAAATAAAATCCTTGAAACAAAAACCTCAACCAGAAGGAAAGCTTGCGAACTTAGCTCCCTTTATAGAATCTGAAGGAATTTCTAATAAGAGATGGAGTGTGTGATGGGAAATCTGCCGAAGGACCGTTTCTTTCTTGAACGCGCGTTTTCGGTTTTGGCATTCTTTGATGAAAGATGTTTTTGTTCGGATCTTCATTCCAAAAATATCACCAATGTCGTGGGTGCTAGACACGAAATCGAAGAAATTCAAGAGCTTTTGTCATCTCATAATCATAACGAAAGGGTAAGGCAAACGCTCTCGAACGATCATATCGTATGGCAAGTAATCCCACCTCGTTCTCCGTATTTTGGCGGGCTTTGGGAGGCGGCAGTCAAATCTTTTAAATACCATGTTTTCAGAGCTGTCGGTAATACTCTTTTAACGAACAAAGAGATGTTGACTGTAACTATAAGGTTTCATTCCACATTCAGAACCTGGCATAGTCCTTGTATCTCTTACTAGCCTTCTCAGTGTCTCACCCGCTACAAAAGATTCGATCATACTGCGGCCACCATGCAGTATATAATGATTCTACAGCAGACAATGATTAATTACATGAACAAATATTAGTGAAATACTTAATTATAATTTAAATATAATTACACGTATCGTGCTTTAACTATTAACTACATTAAATTCATTATTTTGGCATACATTAGTTTTTTTTAAATAACTGATTATCCATTGTAGGTTGGCTTCCCTTAAGCCTTTTTCTATGCATCAGCTAATTAATTTCTTCACGTTACCGTTCGTTTTTGGATCTCTGGAATGAACAAATATCCGGTCAGTATATTTGCGTTGCAAAACACCCTAGCCATTCATATACTCGAGTAGAATGATTCTTTCCCCAGGATCGCAACCCAGTGTGCAACAAAATGAAGATCGTCTTTTCGACATCCTTGCGATATTTTTACGACGCCGCAAAGATGACATGAAAATATCGTAAAGACGTCCTTCAATTTTTTGTCCACTGCGAAGTACCTTCTGATTCCCACTTTAATTCTAACCCAGACGAATCTGGGAGTTACACATTCATATTTTTGACATGCTGTTTTGTTCTCTCATTCATGACCAAAACGACTCCTTGGCTATCATATGATACATTCACTACTTCAGATCACAGTGCGAGTCCACGATTTCCTATATTTGTAATTTCAATTCCCTTCTGCTTTGTTCCAAGTTTCCAATAAAGTATCAACTTTCCATACGCGCATTGTATTAAGTATTTCCCTTTCTTTATAATTATTTACAACTCTATAGCATTTCAAACACCCAATATCCAATCATCGCCTGAAACATTTTCAAGGGCATACCTTTCGTCAACTGAAATATTAATCCAATCCGAGGCAATGTTATTATTTGTATTATTTATTATTTAAAGTATACCCTTAACTATAAACTTGATGCGAGAAATGTATTCCATAAGTTATAATCGGGTTGGCTTGTATAGTGAGGCACCAGCCTCCTACAGATTGTTCATTAGGAAGATAAAGACCATTAATTTTGTCAAATTCCTTAACCCAGAATATGGTTCAATGCACATTGAAAATTCTCAAAAACTAAGGCGCTGAAATTAACTGAATGTATGTAAAATATGTTATGTGTTAAAATAATGCCTGCACCGTAATAGCTCTCCAACCAACTAAAAATTCCTGTACAGGAACCTCGGAGGATTCTGCACATGTTCCTGTACACAAACCTGCATCCGTGCTGAACAGGTAATCTTGACGGCTTCTGTGCAGGAAGTTGACGAACAAAACTGTCAAGGATCTTGCAAAGGAACCTGTATACAAGTTAACCTTCATATGATCCTGTACAGGTTCTTTCATAGAGTGAATTGAGAATTGGGTTCCTGGATAGGAACTTGTTCAGGATTCTTTACATAAACCGGCATAGGAACTAATTCGCGAGGGTTCGCTAATGGCTTGGTTCTCTCGATAGTCTTTTCGATCTTGAAGGAAATAAACGGAGGGCAACTTTATAGCTGTAAGCGACATGAGTTTTCGCGATGGATTTTTATAAGGGACCCTCCTGTTTTTGTACAGAAAGCCGCGGCTCAATTTAGTTTGCAAAGGAACCTGTACATAATCATTCAAGGTTCCTTTGCAGGACGATATACAGTTTCCTTCTCGTCAAGATTACCTCTACAGATTCGTGTGCAGGTACATGTACATGGACATGTGCAGGATCCTCCGAGGTTCCTGTACATGAATTTTCAGCTGAGTTCGCCGTTCCCTTGAAACTAATTGAAAAAAACATAACTCCAGTAAAGTAAGGTGACACACTTTTCTTGATAATGCTCTGTTTAGCCATTCATTTCTTTAAACATCCTATGTAAATCTTCAATCCTGTTTCTTCTTAATCAAACTTTTCGGAAATTTATTTTAAGTAAAAAAATAGTAATAGGAATAAAATACTCATCTTGAATTTTGCTGCTATTTTAATTACACAGCCACACAAAAAAAAACTCCTTTTTCGGGTCTGGAGGTCAGACCATGTTAACTATATGTTTTTTTGGTCGCTGAATCCAAATATGAGGTCAAAAAAACCAGCACGTCAGGGTTATGACATAACCTCATAAAACCTCATAAAATTTTTTATTTCCAAGTCCGGGTGTCAGACCATGTTTATCATATGTTTTTGGGGTCACTGAATCCGAATCGGAGGTCCTAAAAACCCCAGCACGTCAGGGTTTTGACGTAATCTTAAAAAACCTCATCCACATTTTTTTCGAGTCCGGGGGTCAGACCATGTTTATTATATGTTTTTAGGTTCGCTGAATCCGAATCCGAAGTCAAAAAAGCCTTAGCACGTCAGGGTTCTGACATAAAATAAAAAATAAATAAACTTAAAACAAAATTATGTGGTTTTATGAGGTTATGTCAGAACTCATACGTGCTGGGGATTTTTGGACCTCGGATTCGGATTCAGCGACCCCAAAAACATATAAAAAACATGGTCTGACCCCCGGACTTAAAAAAAAAATTATGAGGTTTTATGAGGTTATGTCAGAACCTGATGTGCTGGGGTTTTTTCGACCTCGGATTCGGATTCAGCAACTCAAAAAACATATAATCAACATGGTCTGACCTCCAGGCCCGAAAAAAGATTTTGTTTTGTGTGGCTGTGTTCTCTTAAGATAGTGAGTCTATAAGAAATTTCCCACAATGAATCGAACTTTACGAATAACATGCTTAAACAGGTACTTTCAATTATAATGGTTAAATAAATTTAGAAATTATTTAAAAATAAATGCACGCAAATGAACTGAATGAATACTCGGTGAAACAGATACAAAATTCCTATCCATTTTAATCCACCATTTATCATTATTTTGATCACTTTAACTTCCAGCAGAGCACTGAATTTGATTGCCGAGTTTTTCTATTCTGATACCATGAGTGTGTAATACAAAAAAGAATAAAAACAAAAATGTAGCTTTTAACGGATTTTTTCGTGTCGATGTTTTATAGCCACGATAATATTTAAATGATTAATCGAATAACCCTTTAATGCACTTTTATAGGATTCCAAAATGAAATTTGTGTTCCTGAACCAACCTAATCTTTAAAAAAATTGAAAAGGTTATACATTTTGCGAGATCAAAACAAATATTATTTACCGAGATCACTAGTTATCATTACGACCTTTATTAGATGTCTGAATTATTTTTTCTTTATGTATTCCTTTCAACATTTTACTAAACTAAAGATTAACAAAAATTTGGAAACCTTGTTTCTCTTACCTCCTTGCATCATTTATTGCAAAAAAATTGATTTTTTTAAAAGTAGGGGAACCTAAGTTTTATTTGCATCACCAAAACTCAAAACTTACCTGTACTTCCTCTATTACATGTTATTTTGTGTTTTTTAAAGTTTTAATAACTGTGTTAATATTATGTGCCATTCTTGAAAATGTTAAGTAAAATTAAGTCTTTTTTCCCTTTCTGTGCAAAAACTTGTGGAATTACGAAGTTTGAACAATTATATAAGAAAGAAGGAGAGGCAAATTATAGTGGATAATGTTTTGGGGGCCGCTCCCTAAGTGACATGAGGATGTCGCTGGGTTATACCCTCGTACCGGAAACAACCGTATGCAATACCGGATGCACAAGTGAATATTAGACAGGTGGTTTAAGATGGCTGCTCATTTACTTTATACACACTATACGACAGTATCCAGCTTACCGTACACTAAACAACTACAGTGATTCATCTTACATAATAATAATTCGGGTTTAATTAACTTTTTCAGAAATTATTTCTACATGAAATGGAACCAAACTGGGGAATAGCGTAAAGAAAATTCGAGATTTTAAAATAAGAGCCACCCTAATAAGCGCACATATTACACTTTTCTTTTGAAAATGAAATATACCAATTTCCGCTTGATTTCAGCACATGAATACAGTGTCAAAGATGCAGTATAGGTCTTAATATTATTCTCTACTTAAATCCGCACCGAAAAAACGATATTCTAATATTAAGAGTGTCATATTCTTACAGGCATATTCTTAGTAATATTCTTAATGAAGTAAGCGAAATTCTTACTTTAAGAGTATTTTCTAAACAAAGGGAGAAAGAGGAAATGCGTAAAGGAAAATGCGACTTGCTCTGTTCAATCATTTCTTTTAATGTTTCGTGTCACGTGCTTTTCAATCAGTTTCCATTTTT
>CAKNWU010189650.1:0-11437 GCA_932072015.1 Andricus quercustozae | reverse complement strand
ATTCTCTTGAAATCTTTACCATACACCATGAATTGTTCTAACTTTCACTAAGTGTTTTGTATTCTTTAAACTCTCCTGAATTATTCTAAATTCTCTTATAAATTTTGAAATGTCTGAATTCTCTCCAATTCTCTGAAATATTACAATTCTATGACTTTTTTGTAAATTATCTGAATTCATTTGAAATTTTCTGAATTATTTGAACTGTTCTGATTTTTTTAATTCTTACGCGACCACTGAATTCTTTTAATGATTTTTAATTACCTTTAAATTATTAGAATGCATTTTAAGTCACTTTGAATTCCTTCAGATCTTTTGCATTTTTTTTAAATCTTTAGGATGCACGTATAATTATTTTAACTTCCATCGAGTATTTTATATTCTGTAGAATTCAAATGAATTCCTAGAATCCACATGTACTCCTTTGACTTCTTTTGAAGTTTTTTTGAACTCTCTTATAAAAAACCTTTACAATACACCATTAATTACACAGCCCCACAAAAAAAATGTTCTGTGCACGAGACCAGACCACCGTATCTATATGTTTTTTGGGTCGCTGAGTTCGAATCCGGGGTCCATTTTTCTCCATCAGGTCAGGGTCAAGGTCACTTTATCATTTCAAGGTCAAATCAAGATTATTCCACGAATGTGGGCCAAGATGCCGTTTCTGTACGTTTTTGAGATCCCTGAGTCCGAATTCGAGGTCTTTTTGTCTCCATCAAGTCAAGGTCAAGGTCATTTCAAGGTTAAATTGAGGAAAAACCTTTGAACAGACACAATTACTACATCTATACGTTTTTGGGGTCGCTGAGTCCGAATCCGGGGTCCGTTTTTCCATCAAGTCAGGGTCAAGGTCATTTCAAGGTTAAATCGAGGAAAACCCCTGTGAACAGACACAAATATCTGCTACCACATGTATACGTTTTTGGAGACGCTGAGTAAAAAGAAACAGACATTATAACTATATGTATCCTCGCTTTAGCAAATATCCAGAACCTTCATTTGTCTATTGTTTTGTATGGTATCGGACTCTTTTATTCCTAAATGATCGTACAAGTGACTCTCTTTTACGCTTGACTCCTTTTTCATTACTATCTCTCTTTAATGACCAGCAGTAATCAGCCATCATGTTCACATCCCATCGTCCTTGATATCTTTTTTCCATTTGCTTGATATCTTGGTGGAACCTCTCTCCCTGCTCCTCACTGAAATCCCCTAGATTCTGTGGAAAGTAATCTATATGTGAATGCAAATAGTGCGATTTTGAATTCATCAAGCATCCTAGTTTCTTATAGTTGTTCAACATTGCATCCACTATTTTCTTGTACTCTACGCTTTTATTATTCCCAAGAAAATGTTGTACAACCTCTTTAAAACCACGCAGATGTTGTGTTAGTTATATAAAACAGAGGATAGGTAAACGTCTGCCCTCCGTATCACGTTAATATAGAAGTCTTGAAGCATAGAAAAGAAAACCAATATATCCAATTTTATTTTACATCTGTATCATACGACGTATTCAATTTTATTGGCTTTCGAGTTTTTTCCTCGATTCGACCTTGACATGACCTTGATCCAGACCTGATGAAGACCAACAGACTTGTGATTCGGACTCTGGGACTCCAAAAACATACAGAAACGGCAGCTTGGCCCATATTCGTGGTGTGATCTTGATTTGAACTTGAAATGAACTTGACCCTGACCTGATGGAGAAAAACGGACCCGGGATTCGGACTCAGCGAAGCCAAAAACGTATACGTCTGTTCAAAGGTTTTTTCCTCGATTTAACCTTGAAATGACCTTGAGCCTGACTTGATGGAGACAAACAGACCTCGAATTCGGACTCAGGGACCTCAAAAACATACAGAAGCGGCATCTTGGACCACATTCATCGAATAATCTTGATTTGACTTTAAAATGACCTTGAATTGACCTTGACCTTATGAAGAAAAACGGACCCCGGATTTGGACTCAGCGACTCCAAAAACGTATAGGCGTAGTAATAATGTCTGTTCGAAGTTTTTTCCTCTATTTAACCTTGAAATGACCTTGACCTTGACTTAATGGAGACAAACAGACCTCGAATTCGGACTCAGGGACCTTAAAAACATACAGAAACGGCATCTTGTCCCACATTCGTGTAATAATCTTGATTTGACCTTGAAATGACAAAGTGATCTTGACCCGACCTGATGGAGAAAAATGGACCCCCGATTCGGACTCAGCGACCCCAAAAACATATAGATATGGTGGTCTGGTCTCGTGCACAACACATTTTTTTTTTGTGGGGCTGTGTTATTTTAAACTTCTACAATTCTTTCCTATTATATTATCTGAATTCTCCTGAATTCTTTTGAATTCTTTCGATATCTTCAGAATACGCGTTGAATTATTTTGAATTTTGTAGAATTATTCTGGATTCAAAATATTCTAAGAAAGCTAAAGTAGTTGTATTCTAAAGATTTAAAGTGAATTAAAAATATTCAAAAGGTGAAGTTCAAACTAACTCAAGGTGTATTCTAATGATTTCAAGATAATTAAAAAACATTTTTAAAACATTCAGTGATATCGTGAGAATTCTACGAATTCAGAGTAGTTTAAAGCGTTCATAAAATTGGAAACAATTAAGAGAATTCGGAAGAATTTAGAGAACCTAGAAGAATTCAGAGAATTCCGAAGAATTCGCAGATTTCAACAGAATTCACACAACTCAAAATAAATTTAGATAATTTGCAAAATTTTATATAATACAAAAGAATTGATAGAATTTAAAATATGTCACAGGATTCAAATGAATGCAGGTAATTTAAAAATTATCACAGAATTAAAAATAATTCAGGAGACTTCATATAATACAAAAGACTTGCAGAAATGCAGATCAATTCATGGTGTTTTATCAAGATTTCAAGAGAATTAAGCAAAAAAACTTTAAAGTTTCTGTAGAATTCGTGTGAATTCTACAGAATCAAAAATATTCAAAGAAAGTTAAAATAATTCAACTTGTATTCTAATGATTTCAAGATAATTAAAAAACATTTGAATAATTCAGGGATATTGTGAATTCAAAATAGTTAGACAGTTCAGAAAATTTTAAAACAATTTAGAGAATTCAAAGAATTTGGAAGAATTCAGAAGAATTTAGAAGAATTCAGAGAATTCGGAAGTATTCAGAGAATAGTGGGAGAATTCATAGAATTAAGAAGAATTCAAAGAATTATGAAGAATTCACAGAGTGCAAAAGAATTCAAAAACCTCAAAAGCAATCACAGAATTTTAAAAAATCATAGAATTTCAAAAGAATTTAGAGAATACAAAAGAATTAATAGAATTCAAAAGGTTTCAGACAATTGAGAAAAATTCTGAAAATTCTGAAGAATTCAAAGTATTGAGTAGATTTCAGAGAATAAAAAAGACTTGGAGAATTTCAAAATAATTTATGGTGTGCTGTAAAGGTTTTAAGATAATTGCAAAAAACTTCAAAAGAATTCAAAGGACCACAAGTGAATTCTAAGAATTCGTTTGAATTCTACAGAATTAGAAATACTCGAAGGAAGCTAAAATAGTTCAACGTTTATTCTAAAGGAAAAGATATTTTCTAAGAATCTCGTCTCTCAGTAGCCGTGCGAAGTTGCACCATTGATATTCACAACCTACTGCAAATTTAAAATTACTCTTTGGCGCACACACCCTCATCAGTGACACATGGACTGTCGTCCATCTACTAACGCATGCTTTCGATTGGTTAATCTCTAGTTGTTAATTACTCATTAATTATTAACTTTACAACAAATTTTTATTATTATTTTCAACTCCATTTTTTATGAGGAATTCAAAAATATAAAAATGTACCTTGAGTACTGGGAAACCCTGTATGAACAAAGTAAACATTTTTTTCAATTTTATAAATCACTATTGCTAGATCATGAAAGTTTATCAAAGATTCCTCAATAGATCATTCGAAGCCACTCCAAAGCATGAACAATTACATCAAATACAGTACTGTTATATTTCCAATATCAAAACAGTATTTTCCTCTTACATATAAACAAGGTAAATAACTTTGTTTAAAAATAGAAAAACGGTATTGCGTTAAGTCATGGAAAGTCATGAAAGGTTCTCCAATAGATGAATCGATGAATATCGAAGGCCCGAACACATACATCATAATAGTAGAGTAAAGCGGGTCAGGACCGATCCTTCAACGTTAATTGCTCTATATAAAGTTAATAAGACGTGGAATTCATCCATTTTTTTTATTTCGAGTCCTACATTATTGATTGCCGTATTTCCATACGCATGAATTATCTTAACAAAACGATGATTTGATAATTTAATTATTTCTAATAAGCTGTATTTCGTCTGTCTCGCCCCGCGTGTCAGGGCAAGACCGACTTTGGCTTTTATATTAAATAGAAATGTCTCAGGTTGTGAAAATCTTATGATTTGATTCTTTGGTATTTTATGCATCGGAAAATTTACTTTTAAACATATGCAGAAAGAATTAAGATGTAAAAGGAAGCTTCGAAACTCAATAGTAAATGTGAAATGTGAATACCAAAACCATCATGTCTTAACAAAATATAATTTTACTTCTTTCATATCCTTATTCAAATAAACTTTCAAAATGCTGATGTTAATTATTCATTGTGTGCTAACAAAATATAATTTTACTTCTTTCATATCCTTATTTAAATAAATTTTTAAAATGCTTATGTGCATTATTTATAGTCGCCCTGTAGTACAAAAGAAAACAATCGGGACTTAAAGCTCTCAACGTTCTGGTAAGGATTCTTTTATACTTTAATCTCAGGCTTTTTCCATCATTTGCAGCGTCGAATTTCAATATTTCTAATGACGTTAAATTTAGTTAAGAAATTCCGATATATGTATCTTCAGGTATGGAATGATCCTGCAAAAGACATACTTCTGAATTGGAGCCCAACAAATTTTCCAGCTCTACCGTGGCCTGAAATCCGTGGTACTTCGAAATTCTTTTTATGCTACTATTTTTCGATACGGGACTCTCTCGTGGAATGATGACTCTTCGCTCAGAAAAATCCTGACATACCTTGCCTTGTGCATTGTATAGGAATAACGGGTCGTTTCGCAATAAGACCAGTTTTTCTTCCAAAGTTTAGTTCCGATCGCAATGAGATCGCATTAAATAGTGTTCCTAAAGGAGTTTACTAATTTCTCGAATGGTTAGTAGCAAGTCTGAAACATTTCGTTTACTGTTTCTTTTTTTTTCGTAATATCCTTCGATATAGCGATTTTCTGTAATATGGTATATTTCGACCATATGTGACATTCTGCAAAAACAGGACCCACTTTGTCGATCGTAGCTTAGAAGATATTGGCATTTTTGTGAACAAAGGTCAAAAGTATAGATTTTAGGGTTTGGATGAGAAATCTTACTTCAAACTACACTCTATCTCGTAACATGATACTTATGTCCCGGAAGTGTGTAGAATAAATCTTGTGCATATTTTTTCCAGGCAAAAAATGTTTAAGGACCATTTCAGACCACTAATTCTAATGAAATTACAAATTTCCATATTCTATGCCCGATAATATCTTCAATTTATTTTTTGTTTAATACAATTTTGTACTTATTCCTAAACAAATAACAAATACTGTACTGTATAGCCCAGAATGGCTTTCGCCTGTCGACAACCCTGGGTTTATTCCCAGTATTCCCGGTGCTTCATCCGGATTCAGCTTTCAATGGCCATTCCAATGCAGCAAGACGCTTGTCGCAGTACCGGTTCCCGGCCTATGCATTCCATTGCTGTGCCGATTTTCCCCAGCTGGTCCGCTTTTTCCTTGCCGTTGATCCCTGTGTGATCAGGAACCTATGTGAGGGACACGTTGTTTTTTTTCGGAAAATTGTTTCAATGTCCTTTTGCATTCCCATACCTTCATTTGAAAACCAGACATAGGTTTTCAAATGAAGTTAATGTCGCTTGGCTGCCCGAGCAGATTGTAATCTGCCTACCAGCAGCGTTTTCTTCTATTCATGTATCAGCGCAGCGGATGACGGCTAGGACCACCGTTTGAAAGACGGTGAGATGCTGCCCAAGTGGGTTCCCCATCCCCCTCATCCCTGTGCTGTCATATATTCCTGCCGTGAGCCGCACCGGTTATTATCTCAACGTGCACGGGCTCTTCACGGAGCATGTATCCTATCTCTGCTGTGGGCATAGTTTGGATTGCTTCCGTCACGCCCCTAAACGATAGCGTTTTGTAATCGTTGCAGCCTGTCCTGCATCGTTTTGAGTTTCGCACGTGTCCAGCAGTCCACGGCTGCGTGGAGGGACCTTGGTTTAAGGACATTGGAGTAGAGTTCACCTTCTTCCTCTCCTTGCCCAATACTTTCTTCTCTTGGTCGGTTAGAGTTCGCTGGAAACCTGGGAAGCTCTTATGTTTTTATTGTATTCATTCTGAGCCGTCTTGTAGATATTTCAGTCTGAAAGCAATTTAGTTCTGTTTTCCCTGTTGTACAAAGCTCTAGTCTTTTTACTGAGTCTCTCCAGGCGGGTGTTCGACCACTCTGCTCCTTTCCTAGATGTAATTCAACTTGTAGGGCAATTGTTTTCTTATGATGTAATCAGAGCCCTTCGAAGAAAGTCTGCGGCGTGCTTTAACTCATCTACGGTACCGTAGCTTTTGGGGAAGTCTACGAGCCTGCCTTTGAGTATCCACTGTATCCGCTAGATATTCAATTAAATCTCTTCCTCTTTCATTGATGTTTGTGTTCCCCCACACTGTACGGTAGGATTTTGCAACCCAGCCCAACAGCAAAGGAATCTTATTCTCCTGACAGTGTTGAATTAGAACCTCGACCTCTCTAGGAGGAGAGGGCCCCTCAGCTTCGCTCGGGAAATAAGCCGAGACGATATACACCTCTAGTCTTGCTCCGCTACTGCCCCTGAGTCTCAATTTAATAACGGTAAGGTCCTGAAGCAGAGCTTAGAAAAATCAGCTTTTATTTTTTTTTAACTATGGCGCTCCACTGCGAACAGTTCGAGAAAAAAATATGTTAATTGAGGGAGTGTACTGATTTTTGTATGAAAAGATGCTTGTCGCTCGTTAAAAACATCACCTTTAAAAAAATTCTCCAAAAGTTCAAACAATTTTTTTACCTGTTATTTTGGCCATAATACCTGATGGCCTGATACGAGCGGCGGCCGATTTGACATGCTTATCCGGCTATAATCTTTATACGCCTCCGAAGAGTTATTGCCTTGAGTCGACTGATAATCCAAGATAATTAAACTGATAGTGTCATCTGTAATCACTTGAACCAACCTGTAGATTCTGACCAATGGGTTTTAATAAAAGTTTAGGCGACATCGACAAGGGTTCTGATTGACTGAACTAAATTAGACTGACTTGACTAGTTTCTCCGGTGTTCGGGTATAGTTCAAGCTAGCATGATAGTAAGTGGTAACAGATGTAATAACGTGGTTTTTTCTGCCCTGCCACACAGGTGCGAGCCGGCCCTAAAGCGAATATGATAGCATACATACTTTGTATACACTTCTCAGTGGATCAATACTGGTTAACAGAAAATATTTATTCTTAAAATGTGTATAATATAATTTTGGTATAATTTAAATGGTTGTTCAATAAAATGTAACATAATCCAGGAGTGGCGAATTTTTTTGTGCAAATCTCGTTTAATTTTTAACAAAAACCCACAGATGAGGCCGCATACTTTGTCGAAAAAGTGAAAAAAAAAGTAATAGAATTATTGAAATACAGTCTAGGAACGATAGTCCTCCAGTGTGCATCAAACAAATTTTGACATAATTCTTAGAGAAGCACCATTTTAATTTTGATTAGAAGTCTTCCAAATTTCGAACAGATTCCTAATATAATATCGAGCTAAAAATGGAAAAAGTTTAAAATGCGAAAAAAATCAATTTAAAATAATGTATTTTTGTTGGTCTTCTTATTTTTAACTGGAGCCAATGCATAGAAGCAGTGACCACGCAAGTCCTAGCCTAGCATGTGAAACTGTCCTTGACATAATAACTAAAATTCTACGACATAATAATTACATTTCTATGAATATTATTTCAAAGTTCCACTTAACTTTTTGAACCGTATTGATTGCTAATTTACTTTTTTTTTGGACGAAAATCGGTCGACAGTTCATTTTTTGACCGATTTTGATGGATGTTTATTCAAATGGCCTTAAGGCTTTCATGTATAACTCGTAACTGCAGATTGTTTATTTAAGCCAAAGCAACATTTTATATTTATTTACAAACGAAATGTTGTATTTTTTAAAAACTTTTCAAGTGTGACATTGCTCTTAGGGTAGTCAAATTCAGTAAAACACGGCTTAAATCAGTACAATAACTATACTTGAATTATTAATAATGTGTTGAAGTAAGAAAAAAATGGTCTATAATGTTATAAAGAAATTAATGAACAAGTGACATTTTTTCGTGATTTGCAATGATTATTTGTTGAAATTCATATCGTTTGTATAAAATATAATTGAAATAGATGTACGATTATGATTAGTTAAAAATAGCTGTTCTTTTGAAATTTTGTAAATGATCTTTGTAAAGAAATACACAGTTTGACAATGTCTGAAGGAATAGGCTCATTTTCTCTCAGAATAAACTGAAAATGTCTTATCAATGACTCCCTGTTGTCATATTTTGTAATTTGAAAACATTCTTGAATGAATAGGCTAACTTGTTATTTGTACATAGTTGACAAAAAATATCTTGCCAGTGAGTTTTTCATGTCATATTTTATGAATTAACAATAACTGTTAATTATTCAAAAAATGTCTATAAACAAAAAGAAAGACTGTAAAAAATTACCATTTCATTATAAAAATTGTTCATTTTATTAACAGTGGTTGTCATTTTTGAAAATATGATTTTTGAAAAGAGGTAAAAATAAGTATTTGTCCATAAACATTTTTCAAATAATTAGCGGTTATTGTTAGTTCGAAAAATATGACAACAAAAAATCATTGGGAAGACATTTTTATTCGAATCTGTATGAACAATTTAGCCTATTCATGGAAGAATGTTTTCGAATTATAAAATGTGACAACAGGGAATCATTGAAAGGACACTGAATTTCACCAACTAATCATTACAGATCACGAAAAATTACACTTTTTCATTAATTTGCTTATATTAATATAAACAATTGTGTTTTATCCTCTAACACGTTATTAATTATTATTTAAGTATAGTTATTGTACTGATGTAAGCCCTATTTGACTGAATTTGAGAATCTTTAGAACAACGGCACTTCAAAAGTTAGAAAAAACGTAACATTTCGTTTGGTACGTTTGTCGATTTTTGTCTAAAAAGGTAAATTAGCAATCAATGCGGTTTAAAAAATTACATGGAATTTTTAAATAACATTTGTGAAAATGTAATTATTATGTCGTAGAATTTTGTTGTTAATTCGAAAAAATATAAATTAAGGTAAATTTTCGTTCAGTCAAATATATTTCGTAAGGTAATTAAAAAAAAGTACATCAAAATCCGTTGAAAATTGAAATATAGAGGGATTTTTGTCCAAAAAAAGTACTTCTTGGCACACTGTTCGTCTTTTTGAGAGGCAATGTTTTTTTTATGATGAAAGCTGTCTCTGCATTAAATTTTATCATACGACCGAAAGAATTGGCATTCTTCATCTTCTTCTTTCCTTGGATGAGGGATAGCCTCCATCAAAATTTAAAGAATCGTAAACGTGCAAGAATTTAATAAGGACACTTAATCAAGAGGGAGTCTTCTAGTCTCTTGAAATCGTATAATGAAAGCTAGCACTGAGGCCTCGTAAAGTTTATCGCTGGTAAGAAAGATCCGTTCCCTATAGCCTATATCTAAGTAGACCCCACTATTCCGGAAAATATTTTTCTCTATCCGCATTTTTTTATCGTCTTAACCGCTGACGTGAAGGTTACACGAGTTACGTCTCTTTGGCAGTCGACGATCCTTTCTTTTTTCTACCATCCGTAAAACTGGAAACCCACAGGGTGGCTCCACTTTCTCGTTAAAGCTTAAACGGCCATGGAATGTCCTGATACGAGAGCAATAATTGTCATACTTGCGATTCATTGTCCCCGTAATAAAACTTCCACGCTGAGCTCGCGGTATTGCAGCTGCGTGACTGTGCCACTATCCGGTACCTAGAGAGAAACTCTAGTCTCCCACTAAAAGTTACAGCGGTCACGAAGTAAAAAATAATCAGGCAAAGGACAAAGATCACTGCTGCTCACTATATTGTGGAGATTCTACTCTTGTAGAAATGAAATAGGAAAGAATTTATTTTAAAAACTACAATTTTTAAATTTAGGTAAGAGAACCTAATAAATACGACATCTTCCAGACTAATAGTTGAATTTTATTTAAAATGCAAAATCGAATTGATTAAGTTTCGGAAACACACTGTTTTCCCTCATCAGATCTTAGTTTAAAAATATTCCGTATGAATTTCTTAATATGTGAGTTCCACGTCATTAAAACCATTTTTTTTAGGTAGAGCTTTAAGAAGATTTGTATATTTTTTATTTATGTAGAGAAACTATTGTTTAAACTGTGATAAAAGGAAATACATTTTTTGTTAGCACGGAGCCGTATGCCCCGTCTCCATTTTGGAAATTTTGGATGAGGGAAACCAGCTAAGTTTCCGAAACGTAATCGATACGATTTTGCTTTTTAAATAAATTTTAACTATTAGTCTGGAAGATGTCGTATTTATTAGGTATTGATGTAGTTGTATTTATCATAGGTTCTCTTACCTAAATTTATAAATTATAAATTTTCCCAGACATAAAAAAAGAAAATTTTATTCTCCTTATTAATTTATAAACTACAAAAGTATTTTTAAATTGAAGGAAATTTGTTATATGTCGTTCGGTTTTTAATTAAAGTTCGACGTCGTTTAAAATGGTATGAATGTTAAATTTAAGTCTCGCACATTCCATCTTGACTATTTTTATTTTGTCAATTTATAAAGTGAGGAAGAAATTGTGACTCACAAAATAATTTATATTTTAGAGAGTATCCTGGAACATGTAAGAATGTTTTAGATTCTCTAGAGGATTCTGGACAATGAAAACATGTGTATATTCAAAATATTTGAGAGTATAGTGAAAGTTAAGGCGCTTCGTCAGGCTTGAAATTTTGCCCATGTATTACATTGCCCCTGTTTCCTCCTACACGGATGAATTGTGGGATGTAATATTTTAACCACATAATCTCAATGGCATAATGCTTAAAAAGAAAGTCTTCGTTTTTTGAAAAATGGTCTTGTTTTTGTTATATTTTAATTAATCGAAAATTTGCTTCATTTATGCGCCTGGAAACGAGCAATCCGCCAACCGGGAAAGTAGGCTGGATGAACCGAAACCAGGGGCTCCATATTTTCTCAGTACAAATTCGTTTTCAAGCAT
>CAKNWU010189647.1:0-10231 GCA_932072015.1 Andricus quercustozae | reverse complement strand
GGGCATTTGTTTCGTAGGAAGTAGGGGGATGGGGCTAAATCAGGGTGGAGGAGTAGTGAAGGTGGTGTACTGGAACGTAGCGGGTATAAAGAAGAAATATGAGGATTTCTGGTGGTATATCCAGAAATTTGATGTAGGACTGGTAGAGACGTTAGAGAGAAAGGAATGGGATAGAAAAGAGTCTAAGTAGTCAAGGGGGGTATAGGTGGAGGCTCCAAGAGGCGGCAGAGTAAGGAAGAAGGGAAGGGCTAGTGGGGGATTTATAACGGTGGTGAGGGATTGATTAGAAACAGAAGTTCATGGAGAGGGCGAGGGCAGTAAAGATAGAAGGGGTGACGTGTAAGTTTGTAAAAGTATAGAATAAGGATGGGATGGGAAGCTTCGAACAAAATTCGAAGGATAAGATAATAAATAAGGAGGGTGAGATTCTAAGGGACTGGATGGAGTATAGAGGCTGGGCGGTGGCGAATGGTATGGTAACAGGGGACGAAGAGGAAGAATACACATATGTACGTAAGGTAGGGATATCGGTAATAGACTATGTAGTCATGAATATACAAGCGTAGGAGGAGACGGAGAGATTCGCAGTAGAAGGGAGGGTAGAATCAGATCATCAGCCATTAGGGTTGTGGAGAAGGGGTGAGAGCGGTGGTAGGCAAGCTGAGGAAGAAGTGTCGATGGGAGAGAGGGTGAGTTGGACTAAGGAGGCTATAGAGAAGTAGCAGGAGCAGTTAGGGAAGGTACGCTTTGAAGGGGAGTCAATGGAAGAGATACAGGAGGATTTGAAAGAGAAAGTGAAAGGGAGTGTGCATGAGAAAGTATTTAGAAAGAAGAAAAAAAGAATGATGAATCCGCCGTGGGATAGGGAATGTAAAAAGATGAAAAGAAAGTTGAAGAGGAAGTGCAAGAAATGGAAAGAGGGAACTGCAAAAAGGAAAGAGGACCTAAAAATGAGAAAGATGTTTAGATTGATGTGTAAGAAGATAGAGCAGGAAAAGGAGAAAGATTTTGAAGAGGAGTTGGGAAGTGTTAAGGCAAAGGGGGACGTGTGGAAGATAATAAATAGGTTTATGAAGCGTAGAGTGGGTTATCCCACTTATGCGAGAAGGTAGGGAGTGAGGAGTGGAGGGAGTTTTCTAAAGAATCATTTCAGAGCTCAGATTCACGGAAGAGAGATGTTGGGAGTTCATATTTCCGTATTATATTATTAATGCGGGAGGAAAAGGCATAGAGAGCGCCTACGGTACATCTGCCTTTTTGAGAGGCAAATTGATTTCTATTGAGACGTTTTTCCGTTAGGATTTCCTCTTTCAAGTAAAGTTATACTAATTTTTCTAGTGTTTTCAGCATGAAGGAAGTTAAGCTGATCGGTCTAAATGATTATGCCTGATAGTAGGTATCCTTGCCCGGCTTCCGAATGAAGATCGCCTTGAAATTCCTCCATGTTACCGGGGTGTATCCCATTGCTAAGCATGCCTGAAAGATGCTGCACAATAGACCTTTCAATTACTGAAATCCTTGTTGAATTAATTTAGGGAATATTTTATCATCCCCTGCAGCCTCGAATGGTTTAAAATGTTTAACTACCCATCTAATTATTGAATTAGTGACAATACGACTAGCTACTTTACAATCTTCCATTATTGCCTTAAAATTTGAGCTTCCTGGGGGGTATGAGTCGTGTCATCTGACTCCGAGTCCGGGAAGTGTGCTCAAGGATTTCATTAGTCGTCTTAGCCATTTTACCCGAAGGCAATAATAATGCCCTAACAATACCCCCTCCATGATTCCCTTATGGTATTTTGTATATCATTATTATGGCTGGTTAATGTTGACCTGCACAAGTCCCAAATCCCATTCTTTTTAGCCCTATTAAAAAGGCGTCGAGTATCATTTTTCAGTGTAACAGAATTGTTACTATTAAAAGGAACTCGGCACGGCCCTGCATGAAAGGGTTGCCGGGCCGCACCCGCGATAAGGGGGAACCCCCCGAGGGGTCCCGAAGCCCGCGACGATAACGAGTCCCGTCGCGTCGTCGTCAGTCTTGCTCTATCGTTAAATGGAGATAATCCAGTGCATAGGACTCTTCAGTGCAAACCCGTGTCGCCATCCCACCCTACGTTCTGCTCCAGGGGAAGACCTCCAACCGACGCCACCACGGTCTCATTCAGGACCACCATCGCTCGCTGGGCCTTCCGCCCTCTACGTAAATCTGTCGGCCCTTGGTCACGAGCCGCCAGATTCTGAAGATCTTGTAAGTGACAATAAATGCCACTTTACCTTTTAACTCGATCTCGTCACTGGTGTTCTACCCTTTTCTCGGCTTTCGACTTTCCATTTTCCCTCCTTGGCATTACCCCCGTAATATCAGGTCCTCCGGTCTAGGATTCCATCCGGCTGCATCCCTGTCTGTTTTCTTAATACGAAGAGGACTATTGTCCTCGTACTCTTCGTTCATCCCTTTTTGTAAGTTATCGACAGCAAATTCTATTTTTTCTATAGGCTCGATTCTGCTCGGTATAGCACCCAGCAAACTGTTCTATCGGCTGTCTAGGATAATCATATCTATCTATGGTCCGATAGGGACGACTCCGACGATACATGCCATCCCTTGAACACTTCGCCAATACATACAGAACATAATGTCAAATCAATTACCTCGCGATTTCTAGATGTCACGAAGGTAGGTGTATCATCCCGATTCAATAAAGTCAAATCAGTAGTTAAGAGGTAATCTAATAAAGACTCACCCCTGTGGTTGCTGTCCTTTCTATCCCAAGTCGAATGATGTACGTTAGCATCACATCCGATGAGTAAAGGCCAGCCTCAAACACTGCAGAAGTCCACCACATATCGCCATTCCTCAGATGTTGGGTCCTGGAAGTCAAATGGTAGGTACGCTGGGCAATTCACCATAGGATGGTGCCTGTCCCCTAAATGTTGATCAATCTTTATTGCGACCAAGTCTCTACAAAGGAACCTTCGTAAACCTATACATTTAATATCGACTCTAACATAAAATGCTTTCCTAGGTGTTTCTACAGAACCATCATAAATGACTGATCCGCTCTTGTTACTTAATCCTCTAACTTTCGCCTTATAAGTCTAAGGTTCTTGTATTAAAGCAAAAGCCGTTGGATCCGCTGCTAAACTTCTGTTAAGATAGCAGACGCTCTTTTCGCGTAGTGAAGGTTTATCTGCATAAAATCCAGACTGAAAGGAGGATATCTAGTGTCCATTTTTGCCTTCCAGTTCTCTCCTACACCTTTTCCGAAGACAAATCCGGTGCTTTATCTACGGGTGTAACTTTGGTTTTAGAGAGGATGTTCATATTGATCATCTCCAACTCATAGTGAGGCCTGCAGTCGATCTTCTTGGGACTCTCGACCACTTCTAGCTCTGCAGTTATTACAAGTTGGGTAGCTTAACTACTCGCGTTGACATCCAAAACCTTTCATTTTTCAGTTTTAAAGGTTGGCTTTTGGATTGCCATCCTTTTAAGTACTGCTGTTGGTTCCACAGATAAACTAGGAATCCAAGCCAGAAGCGTTATTAGCCTTCGGAGGTCTTTGCTGTTGCTGACCTTGGTCTTAGCTCCCGCCCAAGTTTGCAATCCGCCAACAGCTTCATTCGATTTTCTTCTCTAATGCCGCTTTAATTTCCTTGGCCTGGTCGTCAATGAGTTTCGTTATTGGGAAACCGTCGGCGACTATGGTCACTTTCTGGTGACTTTGAAGAGCCTGGCTATACGAGACTGTTGGACCTCTCAGCCGCATCTTCTTCTGTTCCCTGATTTCATTCGGTGAACTGCTATCAGAATGACCCCTTTTTAAAGTCCCTGTCTGACTAGTTCTTGCGTCCGATTGATTTAACAATTGGCATCTTAACCTCTTGCTAGCAGCTCCCGACAATCTAGCTCGTCGTGGTTTTCCATCTTTACAGGGGAAGTTGCTTTTTCCAGAGGGGCCATTTTCGACTCCTCCTGGGTGTTTTAAACATTTTTTTGTTGAAAGAACACATTTTGTTCCCACGAGTATCTAGGGAAATAAATGGTCCGCTCCTGCGGAGCCCCGCATGCAGGGGTGAAACTGATTACTCGGGGTTGTCGTCCGGTATCCCGAGAGGCCGTTAGAACACCTTTGTAACCCTAGGTGCCAAAGTACCACGGGCACGGTCACTCTACAGCCATGGCTTAGGGGAGTGGCTACATTGAGTAACACACTCAATGAATATCTGTTCTTAGGTCACCACACCAATGGAGGGCAGTTTCTTAGTTGCTATGGGGGTCGTAGGCCATTCCCGTCCCGATTCCAAACTGGATGTCGGTCCGGCAGGGACTTCGACCCAGGGATCCAGCAAACCCGTGTTAGCTAGGCTCTTTCACCCAACTACCATACTACCATCATACATACCAGGAGAGCCCGTTTAAAGGGATCCTTCCATACATATCCATACACATGCAGGCCGAGGTCCGTTTGACCCCCTTGTCCCACACGCTTAAAGCTCCCCTCCAACTACAAGGTGTTAAAGCACCAAGGAGTGGCAAATGCTGTAAAATAATGGTAATGTAAAAAGGGATAATTCTATATGGGAATATGTTAGAACCTTCTACTTTTATGTCCCTCAAAGATATCAAAGTAATTTTAGTAAATAGAAAAGAATTTTTTATTTCGAGGTATCTATTATAGTGTACAGTATACTGTGAAAGTAGTTTTAAGTATAGTAATACTCTAGATCAAAAGTTATTGGAGTTTGAATGTTCGATTCGATAGATACAATTTTACTTTTCTGTCCAATTTTTTTCATAATTTCACTTGATTTAAAATGCATTTTTGATCAAATATTCTTACTTTCAATATTTTAAAGTAGTGTATTATTGAGCCTATTTGCTTCAAATAGAAATTTGTGATACATAAAAATACTTTCCGACAATTGGAACCAGGGGGATGGCTCTCCTATAAAGGCCTGTAGAATAAATGTGTCATGAGATTTGAAGACGACCGAGTGGCGGCGCTGGCTGTACTTTTAGGCCGACAATTATAATAAAATTAAAAAATTAAAGATATTTTGTAGCATATTAAATATCCAATAAATTAACAAGTACTAATGAAAAGTGAAGAAAACATTATTTTGATGATTAAATACGAATACACTTTTCACAGAGCACCAATAATAATTCTACAAAGTGAACATTCAATTTTTAGCATTGACATATATGTAAATATTGCAAACTGTGAAATAGTAAATTTCAATTGAATTTTATTTTTCTTGATATTTATAATGACTATTGAAAATTGAAATTTACGCTGAATTGAACTAAATTATAAAAATTTATATATTTTTTTTTAAAGCTAGAAAATAATTTATTTTGTTTCGTTATAAGGCGTTTATAAAATATTATAAAATATTTCTAACGATTTATATTATAATGAATATGATTTATATAATAAATAAATATTGATAAAGTTGTAGAATAAAAAAGTGTATTTATTGTGATCAATATTTAATTAGGAATTAACAGAGAATAAATAAAAATACATAATTATAAACGAATAAATACTACCATTTGGAACACGGCATGTACATAACATTTAAAATCATTTATTTTCATTTGTGATCGCCCGACAGTACAATTCTTAACGCATTTGGATGTTTTTATTTTTTAATGACCTTACGTCTTCTAAGTAAAATTAGTGACTGAATATTTCACTCAAACTAAATAAACAATTTTCATTTAACAACAAAGTTAAACGATATTTCTTAATATTATTATCATTTATTTATAATGAAACATATACCTTTCTTCTTTTTATAGACTTTCCAGCGAACAATCGTCTGTTACAGTGCAATACCGCAACACTAAATTCTTATGATCCCGGTAAATAATAATTTTTCTGGATAAAAACTTTTTTATTCTTATTCAGCCTCCCTATATCTCAGGAGCAACTTTTTATTTATTTTTTTAAATTTAAGAACAGATTTTTTGTCTCTATCCAAAATTATTTTTCAGAACCCGTGAAATTTGAACCTGATTTTCTCCCAATTTAGCAACTCAATATCCAGGGACTAAGTTTTTATTTTCTGTTAAAACTAAAAAATTGCAGTTTTGATCTCCTCGGGAGTAAACTTTTGTTTTATCTCTAAATGGTGATTTCAAATTTACAGAATGTTATTTGTCTCTCCTGGAAAATTCTGATTTGGTTGCTGATCTAGTTCTGTAGTGCAACTCTTCAATTAATATGGTACAACACTTTTTGTTCAGTTATTTTCAAAGTGCACAAAAAAGATTGCGATCTTTAAAAACAATTGTAACGACTTTAAACTATTTTCAAATTTTTTTATAACAACATCAATAAATTGTTTTATTATTATTAATTGAAAAAGTTGAAAAATAATTCAAATAAAAATATGCTTACCGTGCCAATAACAGATCCATCTTTTCCAAGTATCGGATGCTCCGTAAGAACGCAACCAAAATGCTTTGCACAAATTACATGACCTGGTTTTAGTTCAAAATTACCTATCAAAATAGCTCTTTGCCAGATCTGTACTATTTTCTTGTCATATGGTACGGTGTAAACTTGAACTTTTTCGGAGCAATTCGCGTAACCAGAATTGCATCCAAAAACAACGCACTTATACCCCATTATTCTCGTTCACCACAAAGAAACTTGATAGAATTTCAGTCTAAAAGTCTTAAAACTTAGTTCTAAAGCAAAAACAAAATTTTTAAGTCAGTTTTTATAATATAAAAAGCACAAAATTTCACATTTTTGACACTATCCCCGTGAATCTGAATAATTTTCGGCCTAAAAAACAGCCAGCGCCACCCTTGGCCGTACTCAGCATTTCCGTCACTTTTATTTCAAAGTGCCACGGGGCTGATTGGAACACATGCTGTCCAACCATCAAAAGTATTGTCCGACAAACGGTGTGTTCTTAACTTTTTTTAGAAAACATCTTTTTCTTTTAAAATGGAATTTGGCTTAAAAATATATAGCAGAAATAACTTTATAAATAAACATAGAGTCCAAAAATGTGAATCTTTGTTCTGAGAATAACGCTATTTGTCCGACTACTGGTACGTTTACCCTATAAATGTAATGTTTTGAAAAGTTTATAAATACACCTTCGTGATTCTTATTTAGCCCTCTGTGACTGGGCTTACCGAAGAAATACGCACTTACTAAATTATAGCAAATATTCTTGTTTCATAACAGTCAACCGTTATGAAAATAAAAAAAACATGCAAATTTATTCTACGTCAAGTTGCTAATTCATAAATCTCGAGTGACGTCACAGAAGAAAACTGTCATATATTCTTGGTTACAAATTCAAATAATAATAATGATTAGCCTAGAGGTTAACTTTTTACAACGATAAATCCTTGTACAAATAAATTGATCCTCCTGAGGATGCTGTGTAGGATGTCCCAAAAAATCACATGTTAGAAATTTGAACACGCATGTTTACCAACTCGTTCTCGCAGACAAATCAATGTATATGTCGTAGGTATTTGGAGGTTTCAGGCATTCAGCCGACTGCCGGCGTGCAGAAGAATTGGGATGAAATCTATACCTGGCGTCCAAGTGCCTGGTTTATTTAGGCATTAAGAAGAATACTCATCTGTTCTTCTAAAGGCCTGACACATTTTAGGAAAGTACAAGAAACCAACCATAGAGTGTTAAAAAACATTAAGGGCATGTGATACATAAACAATGATCGATTTTAGCAGTGTTAGGTTCCCCCGGCTTTTTTCCTACAATAATAAAGATTTTGCCTTAAAAATTTGGGGAGTGATAGCGAACATGCTAACGGACGTCCCAGAACTCTTCTGTTGTGGAATAATTTAAAAAATTTCAATTTGCTAAATTTGATTAATATGTGTGTATTTTGAGGTTATGAATGTTAAAATTCTCCCCGCAGCTTTACTTCCAAACTACACAATATTTTTGGTCGAGAACTTAGGAAAAGTAATAAAACATAGTAAGTAATGTCCCGGAACTAAGCTTGTTTGTAGGCAATCCAAAAAATATATTTCATAAATAATTTAATTTATGCTCGTTAGGACGCCCTCTATGCCACTCGGTACAACAGATACCGACATTATCGGAATGACAGAGACTTGAAAACCGGTCCTAACCTCCAAATAGTGCATATGCAGAAAAATTGTATTTTTGCAGAATATATTTTTTTGCTATTATCCCTTAAAAAAGAGTTCGGGGACGTCCGTTATTCTATTTTATAGCATCTCCGAATTCAGTTTTTAAAATTTTTAAGTTTTGTGGACAAAAACCCGGCGGAACTGAACCCGATTAAGTATCACATGCCCTTAAATGGCTATTAAAAATTTATTTTTTATTTTCATTTTCATGTAATTAATCAAGTATACTTTTACAAAATACTAAGAACACTGATTTTATATCATATATTTAAAGTCTGTTCAGAGTTCAAATGATGCATGTTAAATGATAAATTTAGCCATTTACTAAAAACTTAAATCTTACGAAAGAATGAACAATTGTCCTTTAATTTTAAGCAGATAATCTCTTGTCATTCTTATACAAACAAAAATTTAAAAAAGAAAGAACTACGTATATAGTAAATGAAAAGAAAAAACAGTGTATTTTTTTTTGTCATTTGGTCACGGAAAAAAGTAAATGGCTAAATTTACCATTTAACATGCCTAATTTGAACTTTACACGCTTTTTTTTGTGAAATTTAGTGAATATTACAACGTAAAATAGCCGTGTTTACAATTGTCCTTGCATAAGTTACAATTTGAAATAGTAAAATTTATGAAATTCCAGGAAAAGAAGTGTGTTTAGAGTTCAAATAAAGCATGTTCACTAGTTATAAATGTACCCATTTACTAAAAAATTAAAATTGTCTAAAGAATGAACAATTGGCCTTTAATTTGATTGTGGATAATCTCGTATAATTCTTATGCAAACAAAAATTTCAAAAAGAAAGAGCTACATATAAAGTTAATAAAAAGAAAAAACATTGTATTTTTATTTTGCAATTCGGTTACGGAAAAGAGTAAATGTCTAAATGTACCATTTAGCATGCATATTTTGAACTCTGAACGTATTTTTTGTGGAATTTAGTGAATATTACAACGCAAAATAACCGTGTTTACGATTTTCCTTGCACAACACGCTGAGCCTCAACCAACTTCAATTTAAACTTCTTACTCAACGCCAGTTCTTTACAGGATTTGATCGAGCCTTTTTTTTAAATTATAAAAAATTCTAATCATGTGTACACTATGATAAAAAAAAATATGTAGTAAAAAAAGTTCCTATAAACTTTTGTGTCAAACGAAAACTGGGTCTTCTATAGACGTTCTTGTAGCGCAAATGGTGTTTTTTGTCCCTAAGGTTATTAAATTTATTTTTCCTATTTGAAAATTAAAAGGCCAAGGTATAGCGTCTCGCTTGAGAGATCGTTTCTTTTCCTGTAGCTCTGTGAAGCAGTAAAAACATTAGTTCACAATGGTTAAATTTTCTTTAAATAATAACATTAAATATTATTTATTCAATTAAAATTTAGTATAATAAGCTGGAAACCAGTAATCATTTTCAGTAAAATGCAAGAAGCAAACCAGTAAATTCTTTAGTTTATAATCTTTCAGATTTAAATTTCTCAACCACTCACTGTGTTTATCCATGGCCGGCGCGTAATAGGGTGCAATGTGTGCGGGGCACACGGGCGGCCAAGCTTGGCTCTTGGTAGGGGGCGGCCAAACTGCACTGAATATAAACGGCACCAACAAGGGTTTGTTCGTTAACAGGCGACTAATCTCTTTAGTACCCAGTGGGCACACAAGTCCTAAAGTTGTCCTATAGACGTCTTGTGGCGTACGTCTTGAGGACGTCCCGAGGACCTTTTAAAGACATAAAAAGATCCAAAGGATGTCTTAAGGAAGTCAAATGGCATGACATAGAGGTACATTCTAAGGACGTCTTTAGGATGTCCCGGTGCCTACTGGGTATTAACGCAATAAAGCTTCGAAGTGGTTAAATAACTATTCTTTTCATTGTTTTACTCAAAGAATCATTGCATATCAAAATATGTATAATTGCATATGCACTCCTCGACACACCCTGAAAAATGTTTGATTAAATCAATCAAAGTTTTGTTGAATCAAATAAATAAATGCATTGCTATACAGTTAACTGAAGTTTGGAGACATTTTTCGCCGCCCTTGCCATATTTTGTGTCCTGG
>CAKNWU010189378.1:0-11597 GCA_932072015.1 Andricus quercustozae | reverse complement strand
ACATAAGAACACTTCGCGTAAAACACTTTTAAAGTTTTAATTAAAAATTGACCTATAAAGACGCGTTGGCAATGCTCTTTATATTGTGACGTACTACACAAATAATTTTACTTTTCACAAGAGTGCCTTTGCTCAGCACTTAGAGAACACTTAATCGTTGAGAGAACCGTGATTGAAATGAACGAGCAACCGATATTGATTTGCGAGAAGGGAAGATTTTTCCGCTCGTTTCATTCATTGCCGACTAGTTACATAATCAACCAAATAATATTAGCATTCAGATCACGTGATAACATATATTTACCGCGCTTTCGGAAATAAGAGGATCCTCATACACTTACTACACGTCCGGTAAATCAGGATACATAATTTCCTTTGAGTTTAAAAGGGGCGCGAAAATATAAATTTAATTCCTTATAGTACCTTTTCTATTTAAAAATTCAACTATTTGGTTAAAAACTCATTTGTTTGGTTGAAAACTGAATTATTTTCCTAAAAACTAATTTTTTGACACTAAAAGTTTATCTAATATGCATTTTTTTGTTACAGGTGACGCCTAAAATAAATTTAACTCTCACTTTTGACATTCCTCATTTAACTTAATCAATGTAATTAACCTAATAAACCTAATCAATCCATAAGCTGGACGTCTAGAAACTTAAAGGTGAGCAACTTAATTTAAATTTAATAACAATTCCTATAAACCACTCTATTTAAAATTCCATTTTTGAGTTGAATAATTATCATTTCGATTAAAAATTCATTTGTTTGGTCGGAAATTGAATAATTTTCCTAAAAACTATTTATTTTACTACAAAGTTAATTATTTCATATTTGGTTGAAAATGTACCTTTTTCTATTAAAAAATTCAACTATTTGGTTAAAAATTCATTTGTTTGGTTGAAAATTGAATTATTTTCCTAAAAACTAACTTTTTGTCACTAAAAGTTTAACTTATATGCATTTTCTTACAGGTGACGCCTAAAATGGATTTCACTCAAACTTCAGATTAATCATCAACCTGAGCAATTAATGACAAAATAATCACGGAATAACCATAGAATAACCAACTTGCCAAATGATTGTTTCCTACACGTGAATAATGGAGAAAATCATAACCATCGTTTAAAGAAAAGTAGTACGTATATAGATGTATATGTATATATTTATAGAAACGACTCTCGATTCTCTGTGATAGTATCGTAGTAGTGACGGTGATGTTTTTTTTTGTAACTATGCTTAATTAGCATATTCATTTGAAGAGACGCTGTCGTAAGTTAGATATTTCGGCGCTAAAATTGTCTAAACCAAAGCTTGGATATTCGTGCAAATTTCCAGGATGTAACAACAAACAATATACGCCAGATCATCCCCTGGCGTATTTGAATAAACGGTTTCATAGATTTCCGCGGAGCAATGATATCAGAAAAAAGTGGATTTCGATTTGTAATATTGAACGTTCGGTTGATTGCGACCATTTTTACATTTGTGATGATCACTTTGTCGATAAAGACTTTTTCAATCACACTAAGCTTAGGTTAAATTGAAATTTTGTACCAAAACCGCTTCGAACTTCAGAGAACGAACCTAGCGTTGAAGCAAACTTTCAATCTTCTCATGTCAATGTAGAATCTGCAAGCACTGACTTTCACACTGAGTCCACGAGTTCACGGGATAAACAAATAAGACTGAAACTGTACTAGATTTGCCAGAAACTTTGAATAAAGATTCATTAGCAGATAATAACCCACGTAACGTAGACAACTGCCCTCAATTTGGTGTTCTATCAATAAGTGATAATAATCTCAAAAATATAAGCAGCGTTTTATTAGATTCAAACAGAAATGATGAACATTTTAATTTGCCTATACTTTCTAATCAAGAGCCATTTGTGGCTGGTATCTCTGATAACGGAAAAAATTCTTGATGAAGGAGTGCCAATTTCAACTTCTTGAAATAGGTGAAATGTTAAAAAATACCTCCCACAGACAAATTGATGAAGACCAGTTGCTTGGAGATAACGTGATATCTGATTTGGAGAATGATTCAAAATTAGTTCCTCCTGCTACAAGAAAATCAACCGACGGCATTCTCGGGCGAATAGGATTGAAAAAAAAGATCCAACTCCTAGAAAAATTGAAATGCATAATACAATTAGAAAAATTAACTCAAAATTCTCAAAACTTAAAAATTAATTTAAAAAAAAGATAGCGAATTCAAAGCGTTACATTACTTGTATAAAAAAGAAATGTTTTCTGTCATTGAAACCGATTTGAATGATGTTACAGTATCTTCCATAAATTCACAAATTAGAAACGCCAAAAAGAAACCAACCCACCAGAGATGGACAGCTGAAGATAAAAGTTTAGCCCTTTCAATATACAAACGAAGTCCTAAATTGTATAAGTTTATGAAAACTCATTTCATTTTACCAACACCGCGATTGCTAAAAAGTGTTTTATCGGAAATTCCTTTCGACACAGGAATGAATAAGTCTGTAATTGAAAGTTTAAAACGAAAGGTTTCAAAAATGCGGGCTATAGCTCAACATTGCTCATTAATGTTTGAGGAAAGTACACTAACTTCTAGTTGGCATTACGATGCGCGAAAACAAAAACTTGTTGGCCATGAGGATATGGGGCATTTAGGACGAAGCATTCGAAAATCTAATCATGCTTAAGTTTTTATTATTAGAGGAGCTAGGAAACCTTGGAAACAAGTTTTAGCTTACTACTTTACAGTAAATACAGTTTCTACTTCTAATTTAAAGGAGCTAATTCTTACTGTTATCAGGTAGTTACAAGAAATAGGACTAAAAGTTGTTTCCACTGTTTGCGATCAAGGTCCGACGAATAGAACAGCTGTTAACGAACGTGTTTTCAATTCACAGCTGCTCTAACAATATTATCGTTAAAAAAATGTCACAAAGAGCAAGTAGTAAAAGCAAATGTGAGCTTGATGATTGCACTCCGTTAGATGCTTTACGTATCTTCATTTTAAACGATTATGAAAATTTGGCTTCACCTTCTGAGGAAGAAGAACTTTCTATCAGTGAAGAGAGCTACTCGTATTTGCCACTCACAGTAGATAACATTTCTTTTGACGATAACGATAGTATTTCTCGTGTAGCGGAAACTTTACTGAACATTATTCAAGTTCCTAAGAACTGTGAAACTTGTGAAAATGCGCTGTTCACTGAAGAAATTTCAGAGAGACACATTTTTCAACTACTTGATGAAGATCCTGAGAATAATGCACCAAACGAAACTTACGCCAGCGACTGGGTTTTATTCGTAGTAAAAAATGTACATGACTCTCTGTATAAGCTCTTAAAAGAATTTGGTCACAAAGTGCCACTCGAGGACATATTTATTAATTTCTTTAACAAAAACTGTCCAAGATTGGAATCGTTTTGTGAACAGCACTCGTGTGAACGTCTTGTTGTCAGCGAATGTATTCGTCTAGTAATTAAGCAATTTGTGCAAGATAAGCCTGATGGTGTACCTTAAACATGTTCTGAAGGTCACACAAAAAAAATGAAACAATTGTCGACAAGCGAAATAATTGCTAAATAATTTTGCAATTAATTTTTTTAGTCGTATGTTATATTTGAATGATGTTTCCTTCGTTTTACTACTATCTCATCAAATTTTATTGTGATTGTTATGTAGATACTTCGACGTTTCGCGTAAAACGAAAATATCCCGTACTTTATCAAATTTTTTTGACTGTATTCTTATTTGTTCTATATTTATATGATTTAAGAGATTTAAATGAAAAATGTAAATAAGATTTATAATACATTCTTCAAATTTGGAAACAAAAATTTATTATTTACATTTTTTCACATTTAATATTCGTATTTATTTTTTTAAAGCGTTAAAACTATTTTGCATATTTAATTTAGCACAAAAATATTTCCATAAATTTAAGACAGATTTGGGAGATTAAAATCTCATTTATTCACTTTCTGAATTAAATAATTGAGGACTTAAGAATGTCAGCTTGGTAAAGATAAGTTGATTGCAGTTTTCCCTAAATTATATTTAAAAAATTTGGAATAAAAATATTTATTCCTCAGCCGTTATAATTACTATCAAATTTGTTTCTTGTCTCATTTTTTGGTATACTTATACAAAGTCAATAAGAGTTATAATTGTTCCGAAATAATTTTTTTAACTTCTAAATTTTGCTTGATTAAAATGCACCCTATTTATCAACTTCAAATGATCTTTACCAAGTTCTTATTCTCATGTATTTAATTATTTTATTCATAAAGTAGATAGGTGAGATTTGAATCTCCCGCCAATTTTTTCAACTAGTCCTGGAAATACCTCCAGGATCGTTCAGTGCCCAATATTATAGCTCCGCCCACTTTGCTTCCCTCCACTTCCCATTTGGCTTCACCCCCGAGGGTCACACCGTTAAAACTGTTTTGTAAAAAATTTGCGTTACAAATTTTTCTTTATAAGTTGAAAATTAAACTATTTAATAAAAAGTGCATGTATTTTGTTGAAAATTTATTTGTTTAATTAGAAAATTTAATTATGTTGTTAAAAATTAAACTTTTTTCTAAATAATTCGTCTTTTTAGCTTCACCGTCAGAAAGAAAAATCCCTGACTTCATATAAAACATATTCAAATGATTTTACACACATTTAAATACAATTTTTAAGATACATGTGTATAATAAATGTAATATAAATTTAATTTTTCTATTATAGAATGCATATTAAGGGATCATTCCAATGTGAACGCATGAAAAAAAGCATATTTTCTATCATTTTTTTCTCGGGAACCATTTTATATAATTGAACGAATGTTTTCTTCTCTTAAAGTTATGAACAAGCAGAGTATGAAAAAAATTTGTTTGATGATAAAAAATATTTATTTATAAAATCAAATGCATGTGTGCAAAAAAAAAAGGTTTTCTGCTGGCGCAGGTGATTTCTCAAAAATGACCGGGCGTATCGACTTGAAATTTTAAGACGATATTCAGCATTATCATGGCTATCGTCCGAACCTCCGAGTTGTTGATAATTTGATTCTAACTTATAATTTCACCTGATATATGACATAGATCAATAAAATTTATCGATTTTCTGTTTCGGATCACCAGGAGAGCCAGAATCACCTGTTCCAGCAGAAAACTTTTTTTTTGTTTCACACTCTTCTTGATCATACCTTTAAGAGAAAAAAGATTCAATCAATTATATACAACAGTTTCCGAGAAAAAAATGATTGAAAATATGCTTTTTTTTGTGCGTTCACATTGGAATGCCCCATTAAGTCAGAAAAAAGTTTACAAATAGTAATATACATACTGAAAAAAATGTTTCGAAACATGTAAATGCATTTTCTTGAATACTTTTTCTCAGTATCGCTGTACGTTCTTGATTAAAATAAATATTGTGTATATTCAGGGTAATGATTTCTCTGATTCAAAAGGTATAAATTCATTGAAATTGTATTAGTCCTCTCAAGAAATATTTATTTTCTTCAATGAGTTCGGTTCTTTGAATTGGTCAGAATGCACTTGAAATTTATTTAATATAATATAACAAATTTATTTATTTTAACGAAATAATTATTTTTGCAGACTTTCCATTTGTTAACATGAAGTCATCCAGGCCAACCAGTGTCAATGATCATATTTTAGTATTTATTTACGGGTTTGAGAGTCTTGAAAAGCCATTACAAAAAAATTACTCACAAAACATGTAAACCTAACTTAACCTACTTATATTTAATCTCACATCTTCTTCTGTACTCGAAGCGGATACGGAAGCCCTACATCTAAACTACTTCATCATCTTTCCTTTCCACTGCAGTCACACACTCTCCCTTTACCCGAACTGTCAGATTGTCGAATTACAAGTTACAATACTCGGCTTATCGTCCGTAACCTACTTTCCCTTTCCTCGCTCTTTTCGCTTTACCTCACTCAACTAGCAGTCATGTAACATGTACATCACATCCTAACCCTCACTGAAATCCATTCCTTTTCAACACATGCTCTCTCACAAAACACTAACCACCTTTCTCTGCTTTTCATTTTAACATTGCACCACTCTCTGCTACTTCCATCTCTTCTTTTCCTATTGGTCCTCTTCTTTCTCCTCCAGCCGAATCGCCTCCATTCTGCCTTCCTTCTCGTTCCACTTTCAGATTGTCTCCACTACTTTCGCTTTCATATACTTGATTCTCACCTCGACACCTGACCGTTTTAACCTTTCTTCTCTCTTCGACGCCAACCATCCACCAACTCCCCTCTCTCCAGCCAATACTCCTCAATCCATAAGCCTGAATTCTTGACCTTACCCCTTGCCACCAGTAACTCCGTTTTGCTCTTCATCGATTTCAGCTTAAACACCACTCCTCCGTCCATCTTCCAAGA
Source organism: Andricus quercustozae (assembly GCA_932072015.1). Lineage (NCBI taxonomy): Eukaryota > Metazoa > Arthropoda > Insecta > Hymenoptera > Cynipidae > Andricus > Andricus quercustozae. Next base: position 5,200 of record CAKNWU010189378.1, on the reverse strand, counting down.
CGGCTCTACTTTCGCCACACACTGTGTATGTGCCGCTAGGCTCGCCTCTACACTCAGCACCTCGCAATCGTCTCCACTGACGCTCAGGACCTTCAAGTTTCTCCTTCTCACCGCTCTTGCCTCCTTCCCTTCCGTCGTCAAAGCTCTTTGAGGATTCTTCCATGTGCTCTCGTTCTTTTAATTCTAATTTATAGGACATTTCCTTCAAAGCCCGGCGCCATATCCCACTCTCCCTGCATACATAATATTGAACAAATCCCTTATCCGAGTCTCTTCCAGCGCTTAGGCTTCAATGTGATATCCTGGCTTTAGTTTGGATATCAAGTCGACCATGGTTAACGTAAGGCTTGCACTACTAATTACAAATTTTATTTTGTGTGACTAATACGCGCTGTGAAATAAAAAGAAATTAAAAATGAGGTTAATCTTATTATCATAACTGACCCGCTCATTACTATGTCTTTCGTCCTAATAACGAAAAACAAAATCGTCTTGACAAATTGCGAAAATTCAGCCCAAGACTCTGGCTATACTCAAAATTAACGTTTTTATAGTTACAGTTACTAAAAAACTTTAACTAGTCTAACTTTATTTTGTAATTGAATTAATTGAGTGGAATATTGTTGTTTATATGCTCTACTCTAAAGTGAAATAAGATTGGGTGACGGGAACCTACTGGAGTTTCCCTGATTTCTTCTTTGGTCAATGGAGAAGTCGTGCCACTTTCCATGTTTATTTTTACCCGTGGGTATTTATTACTTTGAGAAATATGTTGATATATTCCAGCAAGAGTACTACTACTATCCAATATTGCAAAGACATCACCGTCAAATGTTGATAATACAATTTGCTCTTGGGTCGGCACTTGCACATAACGACGAGATTGTCCTGCGAGTATTCGAACTGGTGTATCCACAGGAAAAGCGTAGGTTCGAAGTTTGAACTGCCGTTGTTTATTCTTATTGGGAGTAAGCCGAATAAATTCAACTTGGTCAAATCCATATGAACGTCCGTTAGAAGACATAATTAGCCTGGTAGGTGGAGCTATGTACCTGGTATTTTCCGGAGTAGACCTGGACCTGGAAAGAAAAGGAGACTGGACAGGAGGAAGAGACCTGGAAGTAGAATCTTGTCTGTCAAAAGAAGAAGAATCCTGTCCGCCACGAGGAACACCCGGAATGGGATCGGCATTAGGCGAGCACTCGAGATCTGAACTTAACTCTGCAAGGAGAAACAGAGGATTACATTTTTTGATAGAGTAAACTATTGCAAGAGTATGCCACTTTTAAGGGTGGGTCATTTTAATTTATTGGAATATGCAAAAACGTATGTTCTTCAAATATCAACCACACCATATAGCGCAATATTTAACACAACTATTTACCTTCACCGTGTAATCACAAATAATAAAAATATGCAAAACTTTGACACATGTTGTGTTAGCTTAAAGGAAAATCTTCTGATATTTACCAACAATTTTTAGTTATCAAGCTTAGTTATCAGATAATTAGAGTCATATTGGTTAAAATAACAGAAGAAAAATGCTAAAAACTCAGAAAACTGTCACTGCGTGTTATTTTTTAATAAAAATGTACTAGTAAATATTTTTACGTGCAACTTATTATAATTATTAATTTTAAAATGTTAGTGTTTAGCGTTATTACTCACTCGTAAAGAAAAAACTTGGTATCAAGCTATTTCGATTTAAAATTCAATTTGTTTTATATGTTAAACTGTCAAAATGTTTTATTATTTTATTTTGTTTATTATTTTATTATTAAATTATTATTAATTATTATATTTCACGGCATATTATCAAAGTTATATTATTTTTTGAAATATTTGAAGCAAATCAGGCAATTAATGGGGGAAAAAATCTAAAAAAACTGAAATTTCAATATTTTACGACAGAAGCTGTTTATAACAAAGGTTATTTTTAACTTTCTAATCTTTTTATAAATTAAATGTGATTCCCATTGATTGATTGCCAAGCGGTTTCATCAGTGGTAAAATCTGTTGTACCTTTAATAACATTATTTGCATTTTTTTAAATCAAATTTATTTTATAACAATAGCAGTTATGAAAGGACCAAAAATAGTTTAGTAAAAATGGCCACCTTTCATATTTTCTGGGTTGTGAGATTTGTGAATAAAAAATATAGAAGACGAAAGTTCCGAGTGGTAAGGTCTAGGCTTTTTTGAAGGAAATAAATGCATTTCAACCCAATGTACACCGATTGACATGGTGTCATTGTAAAGAATTATTTGAGTTTTGTAACACACTTCAGCATTGAGGCATTTTCAGTCGTTGCTACGCCGAAAATGAAAGAATTGTTACAAAAGCAATAAAATGTATTGATTGTCCTGAAAGGACTTAAATCTACATTTTGAAAATAACTAAAATAGTAACGTTTTTATAGTTACTATTATTGGAAAAAATTTAACTTAACTCCCGATTAAGACAGGTTCGGGCATGCCTTGCCTTGGCGTTAATTCTAAATCGGCTGAATATAAAAGTAAACAGGCAGGGCCACACGAATGACTTCTTTTGGATTTGGACGCATGGCGCAACCTGATGCAACTAATTCGCGGAGAGTGCGGCTCTCTTTCGACCCAGCGGATCATCTCATCACGAAATTGCGGAAGCCATCAGTTCTAGGAATATCGTAACCCGGAGGCCCTTATATCGGGAGTTGAGTCCAGTTACCAATTCATTACTTATTCATTAAGTATAGTAAAACCTCCATCATTTCAAGGCTCCATCATTTCAATACCCCAACATTTCAAGCCCTTCGTATCCGGTTATCTCAAATTGTGCAGTTCTATCAACTCTCACCACGGCCCATGTACACTCTCCTCCGCATCTGTGACTGACCAATGAAAAAAGAGGCCGAAGAGCGGGAAACCTTGAATTGAGTATTGTTTCACGACGTCATGGAAGTACGTCGCACGACGTTTTTCAGACATTTTTCTCGCCCTACGCGCTGAGAAACTGTCATAAACTGTTCGGGCCAGCAGTCCTAGGAATGTCGGGTGTATTTATTTGTATTATTATTGATAGTATTTATTATTGATTTCAAATCACCCGCGCTTTTGGTCTGAAAAAGTAGCGACTGTATTTCATTGATCTCAGGGAATTTGAATAATTTCACGGTATTTATGAGAATTTTAACACACTTCAAAGTCTCTAATGAATGTAAAAATATTTCCAACGTAAGAGATTCAAAAATTTTTCAAGATTTCAATTGAATTTCAAGCAAATTTAATGATAATAAGGGAATTTGTAGATGTGTGCTGCGTAAAGCTTTTTCGTGCAGAATTATAAGTGGCCTGAAATAAACCGTTCGTTTGTAGTTTGTCTACTTTTTCTATTGATTCCTTCAATTTTTTTGTATAATTTATTGGAATGCTGATTATTATTAGGGCGTATCGAAAAAATTAAATATTTGGCTTTCGTTTTTGGGTAGGGCGAAAAAGTTTCTGGCAGGTGTCAGAATAACTCCCGAAAAAGGAGAGTTCTTGAAAAATGTCTTCAGTTCGCGCAAGGTCGTTATATTTCAAAATAGGGAATAATAATAGATTTCTCATCGACCTAGTGAAGAAATGTCCTGTGTTCGCGCGTTTCGTTTAAGTGACAGATAATCGTAAAAGTCACAAAATTGTAGATATTTTTAACTATTAATATTAAAAGCTCAAAAATGGTTATTTATGATCTGGGCAAGCGGTAAAAAATGCATATTGTATTCATATATACACCTTCTAGGCATCGACAAAATTGAACAATGTCCTGTATTTGCGCAAAATATTAAACATTTTTAACTATTCCAAGCTCAAAAATAGTTTATTCTGACCTGGATCAGCAGTAAAAAGTGCATATTGTACCCACGTGCTTAGAATAGACCCAATGAAAAAATGTCCTGTGCTCTTGGTGTTCAAAATACATCTTCTTCGAGGAAGGTGCATTCGGAACAGACATTTTGTTTATCCCAACCGTTTTTTCAAGGTCTCGTAGTTCTAGGAAGTGAACCTGGTGGTCCAGGTGTTCAAAATACACATTCCCCTGAGAAGTTGTGTTCAGAAATAAAGTAGAAGGCAAGCTGGCTATTATTCCAAGGTCTCGTCCTTCTAAGAAGTAAATCTGGTAGTCCAGGTATTCAGGATAAATTTTCTGTGTGGAATGTACCAGGTTTACTTCTTAGAATGACAAGACCTTCGGAAATTCATGAGGTTGTCTGAAATTTTATTTATGAAAACAACTTCCTCGAGGAAGATGTTTTTTAAACACCTAGACTACCGGGTTTACTTCTTAAAATTCTGAGATCTTCGAAAACCCATGAGGCTGTCTGAAATTTTAGTTATGAACACAAATTCCCCGAGGAAGATGTTTTTTAAACACCTAGACTACTGGGTTTACTTCTTAGAATAACGAGACCTTCGAAATCCGATCGAGGTATTTTGAGCACCTGGACTGTTTGGAACGCCATCAATCACTTTTTTATTATTTTAATAATTATCTCTCAACTCCAAATAAAACTCTGTGTTCAGAATAACACTTAAAAAAAATTCTCCTTTTTGGTCTACTTTCGAAAACCCACTCTCGTCATTTTGTTTTGCATACTGCTGCTAGTACGACCTGCAGTAGTGCTCCTTAATTTCTATTGATCCTCTAAAGCGATTCATATTAAGTTGAAATCCTAGATCAAAATAGCTGCAACAATCTAATACCCCAAGTTGTAGTGTTTTGTCGGTCTGTGGGACCAGAGTGTGGCTAAGTCGTCGATTTTGATGAAAAGCTATAAGTACCTTTTTTTATTCTGAAATGTCGGTCTGCCAGACCAATTTGTTGTGAAGTTAATAATTAATGAGTAATTAACTATTAAAGATTAACCAATGGGAAGCATGCGTTAGATGGACGAAAATCCTTGTGTCACTGATGAGGGTGTGTGCGTTAAAGAGAAATTTTAAATTTGCAGGAGGTTGTGATTATCAATGGTGCAACTTCTCACGGCAACTGAGCGACGAGATATTAAATCTTAGAAAATATCTTTTCCTTTAGAATACTCGTAGAATCACTGAAAAGGTCTTGTTTGACGACAAACCCTTATCCATTTTTTAAAAGACGCCAAAAGTCAGCAAAGTTGGGTATTATTGAAACTTATCCTTGCTTTCTAAAAATAATGCATAACTTTCAGTTGCATGA
>CAKNWU010189243.1:0-14033 GCA_932072015.1 Andricus quercustozae | reverse complement strand
TTTATGTATAGAATGTAATATATTTAAGTTCTTAATCCGTTTCCTCAATACATGAAGTTAAGATAAATTCATATTGCTATAAGTATACATGTTCTGATGCGCGGTGTTATAGCCATGAGTTATAATATTATGTGAATTTTGAGTTTATGCCATTTTACATTGACAGTTGAATTTTACAAGAGGAACATACTACACTGTCTGAAAGTGATGTTGCGGGAATTTTCCTGTCTGCATGTGACTTTAAAGTATCACATTAATTTTCAACGATTGCAGTAAAATTACCACGTTAATCACTGGTATTTTTATGTTCACTGATTAATGCGGTAATTTTTAACCAATTTTTTTTACAGTTTATGAAAATAAAAAAAAATCGTTTTTTTTTATTCTAATTTTTAAATAATGTTTAGAGGTGGTGCAAAGCTGCCAAAGTTTAGTAGCTTTAAGTTGGAAGGCAAGCACTTGTTGTCAATATTTCTTTTTGCAGATGACAATACCGCCCTACCTACCTACGACGGTTCCCCCACTACACGGCTTCCCGTCACTCAGCAGAACTGCTGCCGTCGATCCTGATCAGCGGGAGTCGTTTGGTACATAGTATGGACTTAAATGCGGAATATAAAATTTATTTAATTTAACACTCGGTAATTTATAAATTCAATATTCGCCATCTGGGAATTATAACGATTCCAACGATATGATATTTGACATAAAAAGTTGAAAATTAAAGAATAAATATTCAAGTTTATGGGAAATTTTATGGGAAATTGTTCAGTATAATTTACTCAAATCCACTGCAGTGGCTTAAAACAGAAAATTGCATTTGCTTAAGTGTCCAAACAAATTAAGAAACTGAATTCAGGACATTTTAAAGATAATTATTCTTCCTTTTAAAAATTATATGTTTGATAGTTCTGGCTCCAGACGTTTAATTTAAAACTTGAAAAGATTTCAAAACAATTAAAACAAAACGTAGATTTTTGAAGATTTAGAACACAAGAAGCTTTCTAAGCATTTTGAAATGTTTCAAAAGAATACAATTTTTTTATCAAAATTCCTTGGATAACTAAAAATGATTTTTTTTTAATTAATTCAAAAACATATTTTACAAAATTTTCAAAATAAAATATGGATGATTTTAAGGCATTTTTTTAATTTTGCAGGATTTTCATAAAATTGTAGGAAAAATTCGTGTTCCAAGATAATAAAAAAATTTGCATTAGATTCCTGTAAAATTCATAAATGATTCTTTTGAACGAATTTTTAAAAGAATATTGAATAAGATTTTAGAACAAATTTTCATGAATAAATTAATTTTTCTATTTTATTATTGCTAAAATTATATTAAATTTTTTTCTTATTCTTCTATTTAAAATTTTGGCTGAGATTTGTTTTCTTTAATTTCTGAAAAATCTTTTTGGATAAAAATTCAACTCCTTTTTTTGAAAATTTCTTTTTTTTTTTGGTTTAAAAATTAATCTGTGTTGGTTGAGGCTTAAGTCAATAAAAAGAAATCAGAAGTGCCAGTAGTAACACTTTTGGAGCTGGTAATATCAAACATTATTTTTGAAAGAAAGAATAATTATTTTCAAAATTAGCCGAATTAAGATTTAAAATTTGTGTCGGCACTTAAGCAAATGCAATTTTCTGTTTTGGTCCCTGTTAAAAATTACTGTTAAAAAATATTCTGCTTTTTATGTGTTAAAATAGTACTTTTAATTAACTTTTATAAACAAATTGGTTTAAGCAGTAACCAAATTTACGATGTTTGTTAATGAGTTTCTAAATTAAGCTAGGAATGAGACAATTCATACTTTCGGACTGGGTGTACACAATTATTTAAGGATAATTTTGAGAAATTCGATTGTTTGAGAAATAAACCAAAGGACCCCGCACAAAATACATGGTAAAAAAGGTCCCGGTAGAATTTTCAAATTTTTTGATATTTTTTAGTTTATGCTCACCTGATCAAAAAATTCTCATGACAAATGCTGAAATTTTGAACATTTTTTGCGCTACGACGATTTAAAAGTCAGATTTGGGTACATGTTTTTACCTGTGTAGTGGAATATATCACAGACTTTTTTCCCACCCTTTGCATTGCACTCGTGTCAGTTTATGCCAAAAAAGAATTTCACTGGCGAACAATGCGATGTGATCGCGTTGGAAGTGATAAGCGTTCTGGCGATGCGCTAAGCGGTTGGGCAACGCACAAGGCGTTCATATAATTGCATGTTATCTTGCTTCAAACGCGAAATTCGATTTCTATCATCAAGAGGCGTTTGGCTGTCTGAATCGGTGATACAAATAGCTAATTCACAAACGCATGGAAAATCCCACTTGCGTATGAAATATTGCATCCTAAGTTCTTCGCAAAGTGCTTAAGTTGAATGGCCAGACAAAAGAATCGATACCCAGCGTTGCTTTGTGGCACTGAACAACCAGTTTATGTCAAGCACTCTGAAGCAAATTTTACAGAATTCTCCTCTTGTGCCAATGCTTCCATCCTACATTCAACGCCAAGCGTTTAATAAATGCACTCAGACATCAAAATAAACCTCCAGCGTTGCTCTTTGGCTTTGATTCGCCAGTTTTAATCCAGCAGTCTTAAACACCTTATAAGAATTACTTATCCCCACTTTAACTTCAACGTTAAGCGATTAAGAAAGAATCCATACAACAAAATCAACTCCCAGCGTTGCTGTTTGGCCCAGATTAGCCAGTTTAAGGCCAGTAGTCTCAAACACCTTATAAGGAATACGTATATCGTTCTCATGCTCCCACTTTAACTTCAACGCTAAGCGTTTAAGAAATCACCCAGACAACAAAATCAACTCGCAGCGTTGCTGTTTGGCGCTGATCAGCCAGTTCAAGTCCGCAATAATCATTTGATGATGAAAACAGCACCACTGTGGGTGGACTTGGCGATCTACGCATGTACATACTTACCTTTTACGCTTAGCGTTGAAGTTAAAGTCGGAGCGTTGGAACGAGATAAGCATTCCTAATAAAGTGTTTTAGACTGCTTGAATTAAACTGGCGCGGGCGAGTCAAAGCCAAACAGTAACGCTGGGAGTTTATTATGTTGTCTGAGTGCTTTTCTTAAACGCGTACCGTTGAAGGTAGGATGAAAGCGTTCGCACGAAAGGAAAATTCTGTAAAAGGTACTTTAGAGTGCTTGACATAAACTGTTCGATAAATGCCCAATTGCAACGCTGGGTATCGATTCTTCTGTCTGGCCATTCAACTTAACCCTCCGTTAGACGCAACCGGCCGTACAGGCCACCTCAAGCTGTTTTCGCTCATCTCTCCTACTACAGAGCGCACATGGGCTTGACCTTCCTCGTATTCGTTAATGAATATGAGCTCTTTCGAAACTCTCTAATAAGTTTTATGGCAGACTACGTAAAATGTGACTATGATCCTTCAAACCTGCCAGGTTCCCTGCACTCAAGCGGACCAAGTCGCCAACAAATTAGCAAAAAGAGAATCTTTCATAAGGTATGCTTGAAATTTTACTCTCGGGGGGTTTTTGGGTTGCCGATAAAGAATTTGATGTCGATTCCACAAAAAACCAAAATGTCGGATGCAATATGGCGGACGCTTGTATAAACAACTTATTCGATTTCGATGACAATCGTCATACTGAAGTTTCATGAGTCGATAATAACATATTTGTGGTAATTTTTACAAAAAACAAAATGCGGATGAAATATGACGGACAGTGTTTATTAAGAACAAACAAAACGCGAATTTAGACTATAAAGTCGCCATATTTAATCCACAATTTGTTTAACGTGAAAACCCCCTATATTTTGTGCATTAAAAAAAAACCGCAAATTCGGCGATTCTGCCTTTCAATAGTCGCTATATTGAATCCACCATTTTAAGTGTTGTCATTGTAACGTCAGAATATCGTAATGAGCGACCCCAAAAACACCCGTACATCAAGTTTCGGACGAGTTGAAAAAAATCGCTAATTCTGCGATTCTGCCTTTCAATAGTCGCCATATTGGATCTGCCATTTTAAATTTTGCAATTTTAACATCATAATCGTAATCAGCGACCCCAAAAACTTCAAGATAACTTTCTATAACAATTATTTCTTATGTGCTTCTCGAGTGAATACAGGTGGCCTGTCAGGCACATTGCGTCTAAACTAGGAAGTTTTAGGTTTGCGTCTAACGGAGGGTTAAGCGCTCTGCGACGAACTTGGGATGCAATCTTTCAATCCCAAGTAGCGTTTGTCATGCGTTTATGAATTAGCTATTTGTATCACCGATTCAGGCAACCAAACGCCTCTTGATAATAGAAATCGAATTTCGCGTTTGAAGCTCGATAACATACAATTGTATGAACGCATTGTGCCTTGTACAAGCGCTTAGCGCATCGCCAGAACGCCTATCACTTCCAACGCGATTACATCGCATTTTTCGTCCGTGCAATCCTTTCCTACATAAACTTGCACGAGATTAATGCAAAGGGTGGAAAAAAAAGTCTGTGATATATTCCACTCCACAGGTAAAAATATGTACAAAAATCTGACATTTAAATCGTCTTAGCGCTAAAACTGTTCAGAATTTGAGTTTTTGCTATAAGGATTTTTTCATCAGGCTAGCATAAACTAAAAAATATTTAAAAAACATTGAAAATTCCACCGGGACCTTTTTTACCATATATTTGGTGCGGGGTCCTTTATGAAGTTAGTTACTAAGTTTTCAAATCTGGAAAAATTTTAGCTTCTGGAATTTCCCAAGTTAAGTAAAATATTGCACCAATAAATTAAAGCGACTGCAGTGGATTTAAGTAAAATATACTGAACAAGTTTGCATAAAATTTCACATAAACTTGAACATTTATTCATTAAATTTAAATTTTTTAAGTCAAATAACATATCGTTGCAATCGTTATAACTCGCAGATTTTGAATACTATATTTATAAATGACCATGTGCTACATTTAAAAAAATGTTATATTCCGCATTTTAATCCTCACTAGGTACAACGAATTCCCGCTGATCAGCATGTAAACTGGTACCCAGGGCGGAGTTAACCTTCCCCCATTTTTTTTTTGGACACTATCTTAAACCCGCCCTTTAATAGCTTTAGGGTCTAAAGTCATCAAAAGATTTACGTATGGTAATACTAACTTTCTGCCTGGGATTGGCGTAGAGCTTAGACTAGCTACCCTTTTTTAAAATCATTTCTTTTCTCGTAGTAGTAAAACGTGGTAGGTGCCAGGATCGGTCAACTCTGTACAGGGAAATGGCGAATTTTTAGGACAATGGCGCGGGGACTTAGAGGCATTGAGGGGTGCGATGTTAGTTCTCCGGCCCATCGCAGATGGCGCAAACTTTTAACGCCAAGTGGTGGGGCGATGTAAAAAGCGCGTGCGCGGCAAATTGTTTGTGTCGTTGTCAAAATGCACTTGAATCGAAAAATAAATAAAATAATTGATCATGGAGCCTAAAAATTGTGCAGTCAGTGGCTGTGGTTGCAAGAAAGTGAACGATAAAGAAAAACATAAGTTTCCAACGCGACGGTCGATAGGTCTGCAGTGGGTGGTCTCCTGAAAAATTCCGATTTTGTTGGTTATGTAGATCTGTACTGCATTCCTTAAAAAAAAGGCAAAATGAAGTGAATGAGAAACGTAAAATGGGAAATAGAATGATAATTATCTTAAATTTTTTATGTTTCGTTTCTTATTTGCTTAATTTTGTATTTATTCTTCCTTTTTTTAAAATTATTTTAGTATGCAACACGTGTAAGGAAGGGGCATATACATATATAAAGACAAACACATGCACGCGTCTTTAGTTCTCCGGCTCATCACAGATAGCGCTGAATATCGCCATTTATTTCCCACATAGCTGACCGAGCCTGGTAGGTTCTGATGATGGTCATTATTCTTTAAAAGAAAATTTTCAAGAAAAGCACCTGAAGAAAAAAAACTCAGCTAGACTTTCAATACGATATTTTGCCTCTTATTATCAAGCCATCTCTTCTATTTTGTTAGTATCTGTTTGTGATAAAGTAAACTTGTGTAAAGTGTGAATTTCAAATAAAAAAATAATATAGATGAATATATATAGGACTCTGAAAAGTGTCAAAATGACCATATTCAATATTAAATTACAGCTTCCAATATAAAGTTTTTTTTTAGATTACTTTTTTGAAAAATCATTTTCAACATTTCATACAACAGTTTGCGAATGGACATCAATGTCCGATAATTTTAAGGTGGTTCAAAAGAGAAATGAAAAAAGAGTGTCTTTTTCCTATGTCAAATTCTTGATTAGCACATACCCATAAAGCAAAAACAGCCTCGACCTTCGAAAAAACGACCTAAGTTATGCGTATTCAGGTGCCACTTTTCGACCTGTCACAAACCGGCTACGTGTAGTATTCTACTATACTATATTAAATACATATTAATAATAATTTAATTTATTTAATATTATGCATGCTTGTATATGTATAAAAGAATCACTCTTAAACTGAAATTCTAATTAGCTCAGAATTCATATTATATAAGCTATTTACTTATTGTTAGTAATGGCTTAATAGCGAGAATATCTAAAGCTACAAATGTATTCTCAGTCGTATCAAGCATTGCGATACTTTAGTACTGACATGTATTATGATATAATTATGTTAATTAATGTAAAACAAATTCTGATCGAGAATATTTCTAAAATTAGGGCTTGTAGGGGGCGCAGTGCAATAAGAAATACATTTTTTATAAGGCTGTAGATAAATAATGGATTATCGTACAAGAAAATGTCAAACGCGTAAAAAGTTTTATTTCTTTCGAAAGCTTTATGGAAATATTAAAAATACAATTCATTTTGCTGATTGACTTATTTGGATACGAAAATTCTTAAAAATAATAAGAAGCGGATATTGAGAACGCTAGCACTAGATTTTCAAACGTGAAAACATTATTTAACTTTTTTCTTTGGCCACTTCAAAATAGTAAAAAAATGCAAAGATAGCATCATTGGAAGTTGTGAAGTTTCTGTAAACAAAACAAGAAAAGATATGTTAAAGTTTTTTTTTTTAATTTGCAATAAATGTCCTATGAACCAAATCCATTAAAGTACATTTTGTTTGACATTTCAAAAAATTCTAACTTGATCAAAAATAATGTTCTCTAAAATATGATTTGATATTATTATTTGTTATTGAAAACTGTATACATAAAAATGTGTAATAATTTTTAAGAGGTAGAGCACGTTTTGTTTTTAGTGAAATAATTATATTATTGGATGTTACATAACAACAATTTAAACATTTTTTTCATTAATTAAAATATATCTTTTTAATATAGTATCCAAATATAGTTTAATTTCGTAAATCACTAATACTTACCACTAATACTCACATCTGATACTCACCGCTTATACTGGTTACTATACTCATCCGTAATACTCCTCAATATAGTATAATATAATACTCACTTGAGTTCTGGAGATCTATTGAATGTTGAAAGTAATCGCAGCTTTGTCTGCCCATTACAAAATAAAAACTTATACATACCTGCACTGTACTCGGTTGTGGCGCACAGTTGGGCGAAATGAAAAAACTATGTTCAAAATAACCTGTAGGTCACAATTCTTCATCGATTTTCAATTTTTTTTTTCAAAAAATTCAGCATTAAATTCTCAAGAAATCTGTCGGGGCCGATTTTTGAATTTTTATTTGTTTAAATTTTTATAGAGCTGCAAATAGCGAAAAAAATGTTGATTTTTTTAATTTTTCTTTTTAATTCTCTGTGAAAATTTTTGTCAGTGGCAACAGGCCTCAGGTTTGATGCACGAAGGTCGGTGGAAGAAAAAAAATTTGTTGACATGTCAAGTTATATGTTGTAACATTATCGAATTTAATAGTATTTTCCGACGTTGAGCCGAGATCCGCTGTTACCGATTTTACGCAAATTTTCTTATATCTTACATTCCTCAAGTTAAATTCTATGAAGATATTGACATTTCTAATGCTTGTTAATTAGTAATGTTGCAATTCAGAGTTTTTTTTAGCAATATTGAGGATTGCCGAAAATTATATCTCTGATTTGCTTTTATTATACACTATCCAATAACTCGAGACCAATTATACAAATTGGGTCAAGTTTTGGAAGAACATTAAAATTAGCCCTTAACACCCTGTTGTTCAAACTAATTAACAATGACACCCTAGGAACAGTGGATTGGTGCTCCATTCTCCCCTTGACGAACTTCCACACTTTTTTCTATGCGAAAGCTTTTGAATCGGAAGTAATTGGCACTTAAGAAGTTTTGACAAATGTAGCTTTCGACCGATCTCAACTCAACCACGGCTGATGACTCAAAAATCCTAACCCGGTTACTATTTCGATTCATTTTGTAGACCTATTGAAGCATTTTGGCGTGTTTACGTTTTTGTTCTTTGATTTTGGGATCACAAGAGCGCTGAGAAAGGAACGCGTACGGAATAAATTCTTTTATTTTTCTATGATTAACCCTACCTCATTCGTTATGAGCATCCAGGACTTTTTGTAAGCTTATCTCCTCAAATTTGCCATAACTGAGGCTTCATCCTACCAAGACCTGGTGCAATGCCTTCGATAGGATTTCACCTTAGTTTCCTACAACAAGAACCACAATTCTTCAGGGTTTCACGCCTGGCAGTAGACTTCAAATTTTACTTTACACATATGAAACATTTTGAAGTTGTCATTTGAGTCTAGGTTTCCATCCTGGGTGTTTTCTCACACTATAGGTTTTCTAGCCACATATAAGAACCGCGGAGTAAATATTAAATTAGTATCTCGCTGATAATCCAACTTAGTAAAAATTCAGGTCGCACAAGCCGCAGGTTTAGAACCTGGCAGAGGGTGTGACTAGGATTTTTTAAAGTTTTTTCTCAGTACTGATTTATTATTTCTTTAGCTCTTTTTAACTTATTATAATCAAAAGGATCAATAGAGTTCTGATTGCACAAGCCCCAGATCAGAAACCTGGTAGAGGGTGCAATTAGGATTCCTGATTTCCTTTTGACGTTAAAAAGAAGATAAATGGATGTTCCAGACTCCCCCTTAGGGCGTGCTGGTGCAGATTGGAGACTCTTATTGGTACGTCAGCCTAAAGCCCCAGGTCGAAGACCTGGTAGAGAAAGGCTAATTGTTCCCAAAGAGAAGCACACACCAACACCATACATGCGATAAGGAAAAGTCAGTTTCATATAAGGTTAATTTTTTGACAAGTTTACTTACTTTGCTGTCCTGAGTGCTCAAATTACCCTACAATGGGAAAGCCCGCCAATCCGCGGTAAAGCCGAGTCCCACTTCTGTGTAGATCAGAGACTGTGTAGATCAGGCAATGGAAAGAGCGGGAAATTTTACGTCCAAACATATACTCAGGTCGTGGGTCAAGGGTGACCTTGAACTTCAGCTGAAGGTTATTAAGCTTGACGCAGGTATGGGGCGGGTCCAATTTGTACTGCTGCGGCTTAGATGTTTACGAAAAACTTCAAAATCATTATGATAAATTTAAATTTAAAATTTAAAGTTTTTTTCGGGTTTTAATCGTGTACAAAACTACGAGATTGCCGACGTTTCGTGAACATTGCAGTTCACTTCTTCAGGGCTGACCTGAAACTGAAGTTTCAGGTTATGTTGTTCTTCCATATATTCTCTACGATGCCTGTGATTGGCCAGAGCGCCCCATGGTAGGGACTGATCGAACTTGATTGGCCAATCAAGTCTTTTTTTAAAAACGCGGGAGGACGGAAAGCCAAATCGGATTGGTATTATATCCATTGTCCCTATTAATGTTATTAGGGTGTTTTAAGATTTCGATTGCTTCTCTATGTATGTATATTTATATGCCTATGTGTTTCTATGTATATTTAAAAAAAAAAGACTTGATTGGCCAATCAAGTTCGAGCAGCCCCTACCATGGAGCGCTCTGGCCAATCACAGGCATCGTAGAGCATATATGTAAGAACAACATAACCTGAAACTTCAGTTTCAGGTCAGCCCTAAAGAAGTGAACTGCAATGTTCACGAAACGTCGGCAATCTCGTAGTGTTGTACACGATTAAAACCCGAAAAAAGCTTTAAATTTATCATAATGAATCATCGTGAAAGCATTAAATCTATTATTTCAAAATCATTGTTGGAGTAACTTTTCCATACATAAACTCAGGTCACGGGTCAAGGATGACCTTGAATTTCAGTTGAAGGTTATTCGGCTTGACCCAGGTATTGGGCGGGTCCAATCTGTACTGCTGCGGCTGAGGTGTTTACGAAAAACGTCGGTGTCATTCTTGGAGTAACTTTTAACAAGGAATCCAGTGTGACCTTGAATTTGACCTTGAGCTTGACCTTCAAGGTCATTTGCAGGTCCATTTTTTTACATTTAGCGTTACCCAGGAACAACGACGTGGACGTAGTAATATCTGTTCCCTTTGGGGTGCTTGATTTACGTGAGTCCCCTTGCCTCTCACGGTCGGGGTGCTTGATTTACGTAAGTCCCCTTGCCTCTCACGATCGGGGTGCTTGATTTACGTGAGTCCCCTCACCTCTCACGATTCGGGGTGCTAGATTTAAGTAAGTCCCCTCGCCTCTCACAGTTGATTATTAGCATTAATCAGCACAACAGGTTATTTTAAGTGCTCGAATTGTTCTCCATTCACCTCTTGACAGTAAGCTAATCGATGATAAGAAGCATCAATAGCATTTTGAATCATTTCAATGGAAATGAGAGCTGACTCATCTATGATCCTTTGCCGTAATTCATCTAAATTTTGGGGTTTTGTTTTGAACACCCGATCCTTCAGATAACCCCAATAAAAATAATCTAGAGGTGTCAAATCAGGTGACCTAGCTGGCCATTCAATTGCGCCCCTCCGTCCTATCCACCGATCAACAAATACCTCATCTAAGTAAGCGCGAACGTCTCGTCCATAGTGAGCAGCTGCACCGCCCTGCTGAATCCACATGTCTTCAAAGTTGTCTCTGGCTATTTCTTTGATTGCAGGAACTATTAAATTTCGAAGCATAGCTTCATAGTTTTGAGGATTTAAGTTAGCATCAGTGAAAAATGGTCCTATAATTCTATTGTTAAGTATTCCAGCCCAAACATTTAATTTCTGCAGATACTGCGATTTATCTTCTTGCATCCAGTGAGGATTTTCATCTGAAAAAGCTATGTTTGATGGAAAGTTAGGATCTTCAACTATGCGTGCCATCATGTCTTCAGAAAACTCAACGCGACTATCGAAATCGTCTTCATTCAGCTTATGAACTTGTTTCACTTTAAATGGATGGAACTTCGATGTTTTTAGTACGTTGTTTACAGACGATTTACTTATGTGATGCTCTTGAGCAGCTCTGCTGATGGAATTATGCCGATTTTCAGTAAAGCATAACACAAAATCTAGTGACTTCTCCTTATTTGTTGCTGACCTTGGTCTGCCTGATCTAGGTAGATCTCTGACACTGCCGAGATTATTGAACCTACTAACTGTATTTTGAACGGTCATGAGTGCAATTGGAGTTCTACCAACCCTAAATGTTTTTTTGAAATCTATAATTACTGTCCTGAGAGATCTTTCCACTTGACCCCAACCTCTCATCATAAGAAGTGTTATTCTTTTTCTTTCAGTGAGGCGTTGCATTTTGACTTTACGGACTAACCCTTATTGAAATTTTAATCAGAATCAAAAAGGGTAAACTTATAACGCAGATAAACGTTTTAAAAAATGAAAATTGTAATCTGGTATTTTTACGTAAAAGCTCTACCTCATTTTTACATGTAAATTACTGCACCCATGATTGATAGCAATTTTTGTAGGTTAAAAAAATTTGGAATGTGTTGCTTATTGAAGTATCAATTTATAACGAAACTTAAGCTTGTAACTGTTCAGTTCTTTAATTTTTATTCATTTATTCATTATTTTATCAAATTTTTTTGTGCAGAGAGTTAAAACTATGCTTTGATCGACTTTTTTATTATTCGTGGGTTTGATTGTAGCATAACTAATATTCAATATTCACATTTTTTTTTTTTTAATTTTTTACATTTTTTTACTTAGAATTTTTTTTTGACCTTCAAGGTCAATTTCAGAGTCAAATTCAAGGTTACCACTGGATTCCTCATTAAAAGTTACTCCAAGAATGACCTCAGCCTTTTTCGTAAACACCTGAGCCGAAGCAGTACAGATTGGACCCGCCCCATACCTGGGTCAAGCCTAATAACCTTCAGCTGAAGTTCAAGGTCATATTTGACCCATGACCTGAGTTTATGTTTGGACGCAAAATTTCCCGCTCTTTCGATTGCCGTTGTCAAAAATAGGGGTTCCCAATTTTTTAAAAACTTGACCTTGAAATATCCTTGAAGGTTAAGCTCAAGGTCAAATTCAAGTTCACCGCTGGATTCCGTGTTAAAAGTTACTTTAAGAATGACCTTGACCTTTTTGAAAAATATTTTACCTAGAAAATTATTTAGGTGTTTCGTTACTTTTTGGACACCCTGTATAATTGTTTAGTGAAAATGAGTTATTTGGTGTTTCCGATTGTATCTTTCCTTGTACATTTGCTTTATCATTCTTTTATTACTAAGAAGATATTCATATAATTTTGTTTGTGGGAGCTATAGCCAGTTATTAGTTTAGAAGTGTATAAATTATTTGTTTTTGGTAAGTTTAACTTGTGTTAAACTTCTGTTTTATTGGAACTCTTACGAATTGTATTTATTGTAGAGAATATTTTTAGGAACAAAATAAGCAACTAATAATGAAAATCAATATTTACTAAAAAATTGATTGTCGAATAGTCTTTGAAACTCATTTTAGGATTGTAACAAAAATGAAAAGTTTTTAGACAAACACTTGTCAAAGTTTCAATTTTTATATGTATTTAAAAAAAAAATGCTTATTTTAGTAGTGAAATGTTTTTTTTCTCAAAACCTCATTGATAGATTGGGCGAACAGTTTCACATTTTAACGATTAGACTTACCGAAAAAAGGTTCATACCCACGAACCAGAAAGCTTACAGATTTTTCGGGTGTACAGCATGTTTTGGGGGTGTTTTCGTACCTTAAACATCCAAGCAGGTAAATCATTGTTTCTTAGTAACTAAAATCACTAGAGATATTTATTCAACTGCTACGGTATGAAATCACTTTCAAATAAGTAGAGGAAGCGTACATAGCAAGAATAATTCTTTAAACTACTTTTAGGGGATGTATTAACTTCCTTTAAACATCTGAACCAGGAAAATGGCATTCCTTAAGGTGAAACGGTAACTTCCTCAGATCAGTTTCTGACAAAACACTCGCAAAATAATGCATAAATTAAACATTTTTTTTGTGCATTGTAAAAAGTAGGCCGACATCCATGGTTGACTTCTCTTGAAAATAAAATTTATTGAACAATTTTTTTTTTATTAACAAAACATTAAATTATCTAACTGTAACCATTTTTGATCCTCAAAATAGGAGAAGTCCGCCATGCGGAAACTAATAATGAACATGATCCGTGTAAAAAAAGATTGATTTATTCATTTATTTAACCACAAGATTGCTGAAACTGAACAAAAATGAAGCAAGAAAAATTCTGCGGAAAACCGGTTTTCTAGTTCCTGTTTTTGCCACCAGTGGTCACTACCACTCTATTCTTATTTCGCGGATCGTATATATTATTATTTTTATTTATTTATGACTTGATCAGCTCGTAGTGAATAGTTAAACATTTTTTAATCCATTTTTAAATATAAATTTTTAATTATACAAAGAAAAATCGAATTTTAACCGATCTTTGCGAAAACTGTAATGTCGGTAATGTTTGGGCACTACACACCTCATCTCTGGTACTACTTCAGGGAGATCAAGCTTATGCTTATGACTGTGCGCTTGAAAAACTAAATATCACTATTATTATTAAGTCATAACATTTTCCAATCAAACAATAGGCAGCTCTCCACATGGGGAAAATATTGAAAAATAATAATAACCTAATTTTTTTAAATTATACTCTATCAATATGTGCAAGTTTTC
>CAKNWU010189197.1:0-10157 GCA_932072015.1 Andricus quercustozae | reverse complement strand
CAGTAAAGTTTTATCTCACATGGTCGTGACATTCCTAAGTGCAATCGTGCTGACCATCTTTTTTGAAGTGCCGATTTTGGGAGTGGAAAGGATTTTTCTCCGAAAAGGTTAGTGATCGTAAGCATTTTTTTTTTTAAATACGTTTGTTTAATTTTTTGTTACAGAAACTAAGGAATTAGACTCAATAAAAAAAGCCAAGTGTGAAGAAACGACTACGACAGAAACA
Organism: Andricus quercustozae; assembly: GCA_932072015.1. NCBI lineage: Eukaryota > Metazoa > Arthropoda > Insecta > Hymenoptera > Cynipidae > Andricus > Andricus quercustozae. Next base: position 9,931 of record CAKNWU010189197.1, on the reverse strand, counting down.
TGATTTCGAGATAGAGAAATTATTTTTTAAAAAAACTGTGTTTAGTATTTTTTTTCATCATTTCATAAATCCTGATTCGATTTCACCCTCATTTAGGCTTTTATCACTCGTGCATAGAAAATGTTACGTGCCGAATCCATCTTCTCCCATTGATTACTTTCAGCCCCAAAATATTATCCTAATATGGTCAACCGTTTTCCAATAGATAAACAAAATTTCCCAAATTCTGGTTCTTACATCCAGAATGAGGTTAATTATTATTCGTACTTTTCAACTCGACAGAATTCTCCTTATTTTGAAATAAAACTTCTGTAGTCGTCCTTCCCTGTAATTTTTCCTCCTCTTCCCAACTTCTGCTAACGTCCACTGACTTCCTTCTCTTTAGTTTGTAATTCATAAATTGCTCCTCTCCGTTCGGCCATTCGTTCTCTTCCTTCTCAGCAGGACTGCAATAATTGTAAATTTCCCTGTCACCTGACCCCGAGTTACAAGTAACATCAAATCCTCCATCTGGTAAGGGACCCATTTGTCTAGCTTGGCTTATTTCACCCTTATCACCGGAATGTTGTTTGATCTCTTTGGTATCTGCATGTTTTGCTTCTCTAAATTCCTTATTCTCTTGATTCTCCTTTGCCTCCCTCACCATATAGGAATCCTCCTCTGATCTAGACTTTTGTTCCTGCCAAGCCTTTTTGAAGGGATGTTCTTGTTCTTGCTCAACAAGCTTAGGCCTCTCAGGCAGTAGATATTCCGGATCTTCTTCGCTAGCTTGACTCTTGATGATTGACTGACGCTTAAAGAGACCAGAAGAGCTTTTGGCGATTTCAGTATCCGGACTTTTGATCATGTTCCACCCAGATTCAAGTTCATCCTCCTCCTGAGGCAATTTGCTAAGATCCAGAATTGATATCTTCTTACTATCTTTCCTTAGAACAAAGTCGTACGTGGAAGCACTTTCCTCGTCCTCAAAGGAAATAAACTGGCTTCCACTGGTGAGGGATCTTTTCTTTGAAAGCTCCCAACTACTTCCTTCTTCACTAGGAGTATCACTAAAGGAACTTTTCTTAATCTTTCCTTTCCTTATAGACATTTCATCGTCTTCCAGATCACTAGGTTCTTGAGAGGACCCCAATTGAGACACTTTTGAGACAGTCCAGAAGGTCATCTCTTCACCCACTGGGTCTCTAAGAAGAGCCATTTTGCCTTCTGCAGAGGAGCGTCGCCTTGTTAAGTTCTGTTCATCGTTATGAAACTCTTCTTCGTTATGGAGCAAATTTTTTTCGGGTGAGGAACGCTTGTGAATGCCTAACTCCCAATCTGCCTCGTCACTTATCCTCGTTCCTTGAACTCTTCTTCTCAATCTCGGATGATCATCCTCTTCACTTTCGGAAGAAAGTAGTCTAGCCTCTGCATGTCTTGATAATGATCTGGATGATCTAGAATTTCGCCAGGCTTCTTCCCCTTTGTTCCCGACCGTTTCCCAGGAAGGAACATCTTCTCTGTGCGAAGATCGGTTGGGCGAAGACCTTTCTCTTCTGATCATCCCTGGAGTGAAATCGTCATTATCCTTTAGGCCATTATTATGTCTAGCCTGAGAACCCGTCTCGGATGACGAATTATCATCCCCCGATTCTAACTCATTAATCAAAGTTCGAAGACTACTCCTGCTTCTTCTACCTGCCTCATCTCCGCCTATTAGATCCCATGGAACTCCGAACCTTTTAATATGATCCATTTTTATTAAAGACTGTCTTCTTGCATCCTGCCTCTTTAACCGAGGAGGTGTAACTGAGTGGTGTTCTATATTATCGTCCATTTGATGTGTAGTTACTACTCTGAAGGTACCCTTTTGCCAATTCCAGCGATTAGGTTCTTCCTCGTCTTCATCATAGCCTTTTACATCTATAACCCCAATTCTTGGTTCATCTTTCGGCGTAAGATCTTTGACCTTTATTTCGGTTTCTTCTATTGAGACATGTTCACGAATTTCTACAGTATTCAATCCCTCTGTGTATTCCATCATAACGTTTTTCACTTCTTGCAAAGGAATGTCAAAAAGAAGTGTCAAAACAGTAGATACTGCTACCACAATCATTGCCTCAAAAGGGTCGATCTAATTATCAAAAAGAAATAAATTAAAATGATAATGAAATATTCTAATATTTTAAAAAGACTCAGAAGACTTACAGCTCTATGTGTTTGAAATTCAGAAGAGTATCGCGTTGTACCGACGTTGTAGAAAAAAACTGCGAATTGTGATAAGTAGATGGCGTATGATATTCTGCTGAAAACTACCAACCAATAGTTGGATAGTATTTTGTTAACAGCGCCTTGAAGATTAAGATAAGTTATCAGATTTTTAAGCGTGAGAAATTACAAACTAGTAATGTGTGTGATGACTTACCTCCGTGATCTGTAAAGCATGCAAAGATGACCCAGCTAAGCGCTAAAGCAGAAAAAACTGGACTGATCACAGCGTAGTAGGCTGCCTCTTCGACGTCATAAATGAAGTCTCTTCTTCCATACTTCCAGGGCGAAAATAGTGACCAGCACCCTAAGCCACTTGCAATCAGCCATCCAAGAATCGAAAAACCCTAACAAAAATTTGGTTTGTTATTTGTGTCACTGTTAAGATAAAGCACCCAGACATCGCTGAGAGGGCGGACTGGCGATGACTAGACATTTTGTGCTCTTTTATTTTTAATAGTTTATCTTAAAAATATAAACAAGTATTTAGCAAAGAACACAAGTGCATATTAATTATAGATGTTAATTATTTTTCACCTTAATCATTTTCGCTAAGCTTCTTTTCACACTACTGCTGCTACATAACCTTTTTCATACAGCACCGTATGCATTATGTAAATATAGGTACCGTATAAAATTGTTCTTACTTTGTGAAGTTTAATTCTTCTTCCAGTATAATTCATCAGAACACCAAGTCCGACACCGAACAAATATGGTGTGGCTCTGTGCAGAGGTAGAATGTAAGTCAAGTTTGCTGTCTTATAAAGATGCTTGAGTCTGAAAAAGGCAAAAACTACAATAACTAATAAAATATGATAATCAATTGTTTATACCAAAAATAAATCTTACGTCATCCCATGGAATATGACCAGCGAAAGTTTGTTGTTCACCGTAGCTAGGTAACGCAGTGTTGCCGAAAGCTGAAGCAAGAAGAAGATCAGCAGGATACCAATCAGGGGCTTGATTTCCAGAAAAATGACTAACAGCGGTACTATCAAGGACAGCTGCATGTCCAAAGCAAGTTGATGGGTGTGGGTGGCACACTGCGGAATGTGGATACATAATTTAATTTGTACAAAGCATTATAAAATCTTTACTGAGTGGAGCGTTATTCGGATGGAAAATTATCCGGATGGTCCCAAAAAAATTGTATTAGTATTCGTTTTTTATTTCATCTGTTATTGATTTATTTATTGTTCGTCAACCTCTTCATTTCTTTATTTGTTATTCGCTTAATTCGATACTTGTGCCTAGATGAAGATTTCTAAAGATTTGTTTAAATTGGGACTGTACATGGATTAGAGTATTATTTAAAGTGTGGTGCAATTAGAAAAGGGCTGACCATTTGAAACTTGAGATAAATGAAATAAAAAATGGTATCTTATGCACGTAAGGTCTATCACAAAGTATGGAAAATGTAACATATTTTTGCATGATGCCTAAACGGTTCTGACAATTTTGTTGAAAAACTAAGAGACGATAAAAGAGCACAAAACAGAGATTCTGTAAAAATTTCAGAATTTTTTTTATTCGTTTATCAAGTAGAGCCCTGAAAGTATCAAAGAACAGAGAGGTCCGGAAGGTTAGATGCTTGCACACGCATTCATTTGATCGACGTGAAGTTTGAGCGTCTTCAAGGGGCTTGTGTGTATATATCATTAAGCTATTTCCCTTTCTGCGAGCCTCTAGGGGTAAGCGTGACACTACCCGATTCGGGTAGTGTTTTTTAGGTGGATAGTTTCTTGTAGTAAATAACTACAAGTGTGGGCTCACCACACCCACGTATAAATAGCTCTTTGTATCAATTTATCTATATAATACCATAAGTGGGAAGAAATCTCAACCCAAGTCCCAACCTAATTTGTAATATCGTATTTTCACCTTGACTAAGGTTAGGATATGGGTGATTTTCAAATACATTTCAATTTTGGGTGTCGAAATTCGAGTGAATTGAGGTTCTAAATAATTTAATAGTTGTTATCAGTTTTCATAGATATATGTACTAGGATGTACTTCACATGGGCTCGTTTTACTTTAAAAAAATGTATAAGTGTAACATCAGTTTAAATCTTTTCTGTTATTCAACACTACTCTCTTTGTTTTAAATAGGCATTTACCGAAAAATCAAATCAATAAAAGTAAAATATATTAGCGAAAAGTTATTTTTATTTTCGAAACAGTCAACTCGATCCCCATTTCTGTTTGAGGGTGTGGAAAATAGAAACGAGATAAGTAGGGAGGATGTGAATGAGTCGATTGAAAGGCAAAACAGAAAAAAGGCAACAGGGGTCAACAACCTACGGGTCAGAATATCCAATCATTTCTCTAAGTTTATGTAAGTGTAGATTTATAAAAAATATATTGTTAACAAGGCTGTGCATAAACGATGGCTTATCGTGCGCAAAAATATTAAGGGAGTAATCAGTTTTACTTTGTGTCATATATTAACAACAAGATTTTTAAAAATTATTTTGTTTGATGTTTTTTATTTTAATAAAGCATGGTCATAAGCAATATTAGGCGCGCTAGCGGGCTCAATAACAAAGGTTGTTATTAAACATTTGAAAAATAATTTAAAAATCAAAGTACTCTTCACAATCTCGCTGATCACTATTTTTATCAATATCAAAGGTAGAAATAATGAAAAAAGTAGTTTACTTGAATGCGAAATACCTTATCCAAAAAAATTAGCCTAAGCGAATTGTGTTGATTTTTTTATTTTTAGCCATGAATGATTAAATTTCCCTCAGAACAAAATTATGCCATATGCAAGCTGACAACAACGTTAACCTGTCAGACCTGCCAGCTCAAAAATTGAGGTTAGGTAGAAATCAATAACAATTCAGTATCAATCAATAACACCATTATTTAGATTCAGAGACGGACACGGACTACATAAAATTAGTACGATGAATAAATACAGCCCTTCTCCATCCCAATATCGGGCTCAATAAGAAATTTTATTATTAAACAATATGATGTTAATGTTTTATTGGTCTTTTTTTGTTATTATTAAATATTTAAAATATAATTTAAAAATTAAATTACTATCCTCAATCTTGCTTATCACTATTTTTATTATAATTAGGGTTAGGACTAATGGAAAAAAATATTTTACTTGCATGCGAATACCTTATCCAAAAAAATTTGCATAAGCGAATTGTGTCGATTTTTTTGATTTTCTCCCGTAAATGATATTAAATTTCCAGTCGAAACATAATTACGCTGCTTGCTACTAGACGCCACAATTCACCAGTCACGCCTGTCAGCTCAGAAATTGAGGTTATATGGAAATCAATGACAATCAATTCAATATCAATCGATAAGACCATCATTACGATTCGCTGATGGGCACGGGTTGAATAAAATTAGTGTGTTAAATAAATACTGCCCTTTTCCATCCAGCTATCGGGCTTAATAAGAAATGTTATCATCAAACATTTTAAATATAAATATATAACTATTTTCATCATAATTAGGGTTAGGACTAGTCGAAAAAAATACTTGACTTGAATGCAAAATATTTTACCCAAAAGAATGTGTATAAGCGAATTGTGTGGATTTTTTTAAATTTCACCTATAAATGATATTAAATTTCCCGCCGAAACATATTTACGCCGCTTGCCGCTTGACGATCTGAATACAATTAGTGAGTTCAGTAAATACTTCCCTTTTGCATTAAGCTAGCGGTCTGAATAACATACATTCACTATCCATACAACTATCGGGCTGAATAAGATACCCATACTATTTCTCCAACTAGCGGGCTAAATAGCCACAGCGAGATACCATCACTATTTATACTGCTAGCGGAAGAAATAAGATAGTTACACTATTTCTCCTGCTAGCGAGCCAATAGCCACGGCTTAATACGATGTTTGAAATCTCTAGCGAGGATGTTGTAGAAGGCATCAAATTATGATCATGGTGTAGTTTTTAGTTCATCTTCTACCGCTGCTGTCCTTGCACAGCGGCCAAGCGGAATCCTGCTGGAAGTAAAAAGATAGAGATCCTAGGTTTTTAAATAATTTTTAATCTTTATGATAGAAAGAGATGGAGAAAATGTATCCCATTCTATCTCTTTGTCAATCTAAATTTACGTCTATCTTTTTCAATGCAGTCTTTTCTATCTCAACCTTTACTTTATCTATCCACATCAATATTTTTCTATCTCACTGGCAATCTAAATTGCCATCTATCTTTTTTAAGCTCCTCTTCTCTATCTCATCGTATCGTACATCTATCAACGTCAATCTTTTTCTATCTATTGTGCAATATAAATTCACGTTTGTCTTTTTCAATGCCCTCCTATCTACCTTATCCTATCCTTTGTCTATTTACGTCAATATTTTTCCATTCAATTGTCACACTTAATTCAAGTATATCTTTCTCAATATGCTCTTCCCTACCTAGTCGTATCATACGTCTATCAACATCAATCTTTTTCTATCTCTTTGTCAATCTAAATTTAGGTCACGTTGTCTTTCTGGTACAAGGTCCACGTCAAATTAATTTTTGTAATAAATTCCCTAACTTATCGATGGATTCCTGAATTTTGAGGGATAGAAAATTATAAGAGTACTTGATCACGGAAGATGGAAAAACATTTAGATAAAGATTCAAATTTGTAACAATGACATAGAATGTAGTAAAGAAAAAGGTAAGGGTCTTCGGTTACGAAAGTTGGAAAAAGAGATTGAAATTCGTAATAGATAGACTAAGAGATAGAAAAAGATACGAGTCCTCGGTCACGAAAAGTTAAGAAAGAGATATAAAATTATTTATGTTGTAGATAGGAACATATAGTGTTTTAGGGATGCAAAGTGGCTCATTGAGAGATAGAAGGACAGATAGAATAGGTCTATCGTTCCTTATACGCCAATTTCTATCTTTTTCAATCTTTCTACTTCCTGCAGGGCAAAACCTTCAGGTTGACGTGGATAAATAAGGATAGGGTGAGATAAAGAATACAAAACAGAAGATTGAAAATTATAGACGTAAATTTAGATTGAAAAAGAAATAGAAAAAGATACACGTTTCTAGATGTAATATAGAATGATACAGAGAAGCGGGGATTATAAAAGATAGACGGAAATTTAGATTGACAGAGATAGAAAAATACTGACATGAATAGAAAAAAGGATAGGCTGAGATAGAGAAGAAGAGAACTGAAAAAAAAAATAAACGTGAATTTAGATTGAACAATAGATAGAAGAAGATGGACGTTGATAGATGCAGGTTACGATGAGAGATAGAGAAGAGGAGATTAAAAAAGATAGACGGGAATTGAGATTGACAGAGAGACAGAAAAATATTGACGTGGATAGATAACGGATACGGTGAGATAGAGAAGGGGGCATTTAAAAAGATAGACGAAAATTTAGATTGAGAAATAGATTGAAAAATATAGACGTTGATAGGTGTATGATACGACGAAATAGGGAAAAGGATATTGAACGAATAGACGTGAATTCGGTTTGACAAAGACATAGAAAAATACAGACGTGGATAGACAAAGGATAGGCTGAGATAGAGAAGAAGAGAATTGAAGAAAATAAACGTGAATTTAGATTGAACAGTAGATAGAAAAAGATGGACGCTGATAGATGTAGGATACGATGAGATAGGGAAGAGGAAATTAAAAAAGATAGACGGGAATTGAGATTGACAGAGGGACAGAAAAATATTGAAGTGGATGGATAAAGGATAAGCTAAGGTGAAAAAAAGGATTTTGAAAATGATAGAAGGAAGTTTAGATTGAGAGAGATAGAAATAGATTGACGTGGACATATAAAGGATAGGATGAGATAGAGAAGAGGGGCTTGAAAAAGATAGACCTGAATTTATATTAACAAAGCGATAGAATGGGTTATATTTTCTCTATTTCTTTCTATCATAAAGAATAAAAAATATTCAAGAAGGTAGGATCTCCATCTTTTTACTCCCAGCCGGGTTATGCCTTTTTTCACGCATCACGATATTGGGTTGATTGGTTCGGATGGTCGTTAAACGCAACCTTTCAAGGTTTGTGTTAAAATATTTCATGAAGCCGTAGGAGTACGTAAGGACATGGATGGCATAGGTGTTGATTGCCCTGATCTTGTTTGCCGATTTGAGAGAACTCTTCAGAACCAATCTGGGTCTTGTTGTAAAAGCAGTATTAGCCTTTTCTTGACTATCGTATGGTGAATACCCTTGGACTCAAGAATACCCAGATAGTTAAATGACTGGCCCTCAGCCACTGCGTCGATGTCATTCTAGTTCTCGTTTTCGCTCTGACTCTTTTTTCCTCTAGTTGAAACCACGCAGCGCCTAAGTTGACTCTAATTTTTCTTGAACGCTAAGGTGAAAAAGTTATATATAGTTTATGCATAGCGGACAAAACACTGATATTTATTGTTTGTTTTATACAGAAAAACTTATAAAACAAATGAAAAATATTATTGCTTTGTCCTATATATATAAACTATATAAAAAAATTTTACCTGGAACCAACCAGTAGTCAGCTATGTCTTTCAATTGAGGAACATCAAGTCTCTGCCGTTGGAAGTCTATAATCTCATCCAATATTTCTGGTCTCAATGTCTCGATATTCCGAGAGTTGATGATTTTAGTAATATGGTGTATGAGCTTTCTGGTTTTATTTCATTTCTATTTCATCAATCGACCCCATTTTCTACTTACTTTGCTGACATCCTTATCCAGCCTAATTTTTTATGGTGAATCTTGTTCTCTTCATTGCCGAAGGTAATCTGCTTACAGATATTGAGCGTTCTTGGTCTGGTAGATTCTGTTCCTTTATTATTGTGGCTAGATTTGGTTATGTAAGTATGTCCAGTTTAATCTCCTTTTTTAGTAGCTGAACCTCTGCTCCTACCGTTGCTTAAATCTGGCCATCTGCTTCTGGAAGCTGTGGTGGTATTGGATCATTATGAGGTTGAGCAGGATAATCAATAGCATGACTCTATTTTATTGTATCACCAGTCGCCGCTTGATTTTGCTGTGCAGCCTTCTGTAGTTCAGTATCGACTTTTTCACGCCAAATCAACCTGTCGTTTAATCTCCATTGCTTGGTCTTCTGAGATTAATAGATTTTTCCCGATGTCCTTGACCTTAGCGACAAGACCTCTTACTGAAACTCTTTATTATGCTGATACTTTAAAGCAAACTTAGTCCTAAATTTGTATCCCTTTTTGCTTTTAGTTTCAAGCTTCACGCTTTCATAATACGTGACCCTTTATTTTCACTCTAGAACAATAGGCAATAGACGGCACTATTCTCTAGTGACATCTGTCGGTTGCGGCGGGGACAGCATGCAGAGGTCCCAGTTACCGACGGCAGAGCGGGAGGTAGGCAGTGAGAGTGCTGGTAGTTAAATTGACGGGGAGGAAATTTTCCAAGTGCCACGACGGCCAACAGTGCGTGGTCGAGTTTCGAGCAGCGCGTCGGGGAGTGGTTTTAAACGGAACGGTGGGAGCGAAGGAAGCCAGAAAGTAAGAGAGAGAACGTCAAGCGTCAGTGACGGGGAGGATCTCTGGAAGAGGAAGAGAGACAACCAAGCGAGCCCGGAGAAAAGCGAGGTAGAGAGTCCATTTAAAAAAAGCGGGAGGACACGTAGGTCACCCCCTCCCCCCAAATGGAGGGAAAGTCGGAGAAGGAGGCTCTCGGGATGTTATTAGGCGAG
>CAKNWU010189185.1:0-19901 GCA_932072015.1 Andricus quercustozae | reverse complement strand
CAATAATGTAGGACTCGAAATGAAAAAAAATGGATCAATTCTACATCATATTAACATAAAAAAAAATCATTGACTGTTAACTGGTCGGCGCTGCCCCTCCTTACCCTATATGTAAAATACTGCGCAATCTGCCGACAACCCATGCATTGACGAAGACTGGCACATTTACCTTAGCTTGGAAAATCTCTAAACCATAAGCTGAAATTCTAAAGTAGATTGGGATAACTAATAACGTAGTAGGGCCAACAACTTTAGTTTGTAATATATGCTGCTGCTATTTAAGAAACAGTAATTTTCAGAGTAATGAAATAATTATAAAACTATAAAGTAATGAATTGTCGTTGTGTATATTAAATAATAAATATTTAGCAACACTTTCACTCACAAACTAAAAATCTTAAAAATGGAATAACTAAAATTGTAACAATCAATATTCCACAATCTATTTTCGTCTATTAAAAAATTTAGATCAGCACGATACTCTTCATGGTCTCAGCCTCCTGTCTCCGAGAGTTGAAAATGGCCCATTGTTGAAAACGGCCAGCGGCGGCGCTAGTAGTAACTTTGCTCTGGTTTTTATGACAGTTATATGGCTTTTGTTATGTAGAGTCCTTAGAAACTCTTAAAAATGTAACAATAAAATACTTTCTTTGTGGAATTATTGTGAGAATGGCCCGATAAAGTTTTCTACTAGTGTTTTATGTTTTTTTATCGCATTAATTATTACTTATTACTCGTTTCAAAAAAAGTTCGGTTTGTTTTCCCCTCAGCAAGTGCAACAAAAAACACAATTTATTCACATCTTTCGTAATTTTCAGAATAAAAATTTATTTCTAGATAATGTAATGAATGGTCTATTGGTGCAGAATACAAAAAAGTGAAACTAATGTAAGATTTTGGTCGCATGAATTGTAAAAGAAGAAAATTTGAGGGTAATATCACACATTTTGTAGCCTTCTAATTTAATCCTTAAATTGACGTAACATTTTTTTGTATCCTACTCAAATGGATCATTGACTAGATTAACTTGGTACCTATTTTTTATTCTGAAAATTACGAACAAAATAAATAAATTGTGTTTACTGTTGCACTTGCTGAGGGGAAAACAAACCGATTTTTTTTTAAACGAGCAGTATTAAATGAAAATACCTATTTACCCTTCATTCAGAAATGTCGAAGCCCTAGGGGAAACCGGGGGCCTAATTCTAATTCGTAATTTATTATAAGACTTCAAAAAATAATTTTCGCTTAATTTGAGTGTTGCCAAAGATAAAAACATTCGTTAATGGTCTTTCTTCAAGAGTGACTATACAAATGTTAGAATATTTTAGCTTCGTTACAAAGTCCATTTGATTTTAAAAATACCACATTTAATAGTTTGTTATTTGTGATAGAAAATAATATTTTATGATGTAGCATATTACTTGTTTGTAACATATAGATATAATAATAATATTTATTATATAGTTACATTATATTGTAAAACAGCAATATACAAAAAAAATTTGTTTTTCATCACTATATTTAAAAGTGTTTGAATATCCGGGATTCATACAAAATAACGAAAAAATAGATATCAAAACCACAAAATAAACGAAAAAAATACTGAAAATATAAATTAACGAATTGTAAATCTGACAAAATTATGAAATTGCCGAAATATAAAATAAATGAATTGTGAAATCCACATAAAAATTTCAATTCCTGAAATTTCAATTTTCGGAAAATAATTAATAATTTATTAATTAATGATTAATTAAAATGTCTGTTTTATTTATAATTTCTTAATTTTTTAATTTAATTTTCATAATTCGCTTATTTTATCATTCAGTCTTGAAGTCGGTCAATTTTATTTTCCGATATTTTTAAATTCGGGATTTTATTTTTTGTCAATTAAAAATCTTGTAGTTATTTCAAACTTTGGAAATTTTATAATTCGGTAATTTATATTTTTGACAATTTTTTTTCAATAAATTGTGTATTCGTCCTTTATTAAACAAAATTATAAGTAAGTCAATAAGTCTAATTTACTACCTGATTCTATACTATCAATAAAAAATTATTAAAAATTTTTTTTCATATTTATTTTGTAATTTTTATGCATTTTTCCTATGGTATTGCATGGTTTTGTAGAACAAAGTTACTACTAGCGCCGCCACCGGCCGTCTTCAAATCTCATGACACATTTTTTTACATTGGGCAGTACAGTGGAAGCACCCCCTGCATGTTCTTCACTACTATGCACAATTCACAAAAAGGTTAAGATGAAAATGGCGACGATCGAGAACATAACGCGATATTTCGGTGTGAATGTTGGCAGCACTGCTCAGGTTTCAGTTCTGCCAGTGTCGCCAAGGAGTGAAACTTTTAACTTTTATTCTGTTATTTCTTGGAAAATAAATTAATGGTAAATGTGGCTACTTTATTTGTTGTGACTAGAATTACTAACCGCGACTTGTTCCTGCACTAAACTGGTTAGTTACTTTTACCCTCGAAGTAGTTCTCGCAGCTACAGGGCCGCCTTTAGAGGTGTGGGGGCCCTAGGGCCGGATAAAATGTAGGGGCCTTTTGTAGTTTCATTTATGGGGGCCCCTTATTTGTGGGGGCCATGGCCCCAGTGGACCCGTAGTAAATTCGGCCCTGCGAAGCTAATATCTCTACTAATAAAGAGCTTCTTGTCACAACTAACCATTTTTTTCAGTACTAGTACACCATTGCATTTGTCTCGGAAATATCACGGTGTGTATTTTTTTTCAAACAATTTGTTACACAATTACTAGTTTTCATATTTCTGCAATTGTTATAAACAAAATAAGCGTCGGATCGAAAAATCAACCACACTATTGCATTCCGCTTTGAAATCTCACTTCCGACAGTTTTGTAAAATATGTCTGTGTAAAGCAGCTGACAAATATTAGTGTTTTGTCCACTCAATATAAACTATATGACTTATTTATAACCCAAAAACTGACTAGATGTGAATATATATATTTTTTTAAATCAAAATAATAGATTAAAATCCGGTAAAGTTTGCTTGAATTCGGGGTGAATTTGAGCGAGTTCAGAATCAGTTCAAAAGAGTTTAAAACAAATGCAAATTAAATTGCAAAGAATATAATTTTTGACTTATTACCATAAGTCAAATAACGCTGAAATCGCCAAAAAACGTAGATTTCAAATATAATATTATTAAATTCATAATTGTGAAATAAAACAATTTTCATGTTTCGTATTTCACTCCTCATTAGTACAAAGGACGCCCCGCAGGCAAGGTTCGGCGAAAGAGAGAGCATGAGAAAAAAAGGTGTAGACTAGACTAGGTGATGAGGTGGGTGCAACTGGGCTATTGAAACTGGACATCATAAATAGTGCTACTACGCTAATATAATTCCGGGGTTTTCCGGCCATAAAATGAATCTATTGTCAGTTTGGCTTCCAGTTTGGTAATTTTCGATCTAGTTTATTAATCTAAAATTTAAAGCTTTTCAACTTCGAAGACGCATAAAATCAATGTAAATAACAAAACATCTGTGACGCAAAAAATTTGTCAAATTCCACGGTATAAGTTTATGGAATCAAAGTTGGCCAAGTAATTTGGAAAAAAATAATCATAATAAATACATAAAGAAGTTTTTTATAAAGTGCAGTATAGACATTTTTTAATAAAATTTAAGCTAATCTCCGGTACCCATTAAATTTTTATTGAAGTAATTTTTCATATTACATTATATCTCGCCAAGTTTTATCATGTGTAACAAGATAGGTATGCTCAATTAATTTAATTTAAAATAAAAGACTAATCTACTGAAAATAAGAAATTGAATTCTTTTGTTAATTTTCGTAAAAAAATAATTAAATTTATTTAAAATTTAAGGTAATTTAAAGCCAGGTAATTTAAAAATTTTATACTAAAAAATTTTTCATTTGAGCGCTCGATTATATACTTACATCGCGCTCGATCTTTGTATTTCCCCCACATTTGTGCACAGACCTTCTAAAATTAAAGGTCAAAGCATCGACAACTGTAATTAGGTGATTATTAATTCTCTTTTGTTAAAGCTGCTTCGGCTTTAACGAACACATTCTCATCACGTATCTCGTGCTTCGCACTCGATTTTGTCCAAAATTCGAACTTTTCGACAATATGCAACACTATTATGGGCATGTGATACTTAGAAAATTATCGATTTTAGCAGTGTTAGGTTCCACCGGCTTTTTACCTACAATAATAAAGATTTTGCCTTAAAAATTTGGGGAATGATAGCCAACATGCTAACGGACGTCCCCGAACTCTTCTGTTGTGGAATAATTAAAAACAACTTCATTTTGCTAAATTTGATTAATATGCGTGTATTTTGAGGGTTATGTGTGTTACAATTCTCTCCGCAGCTTTACTTCCAAACTACACAATATTTTTGGATGAAAACTTAGGACAAGCAATAAAACATAGTAACTAATGTCCCGGAACTAATCTTGTTTGTAGGTAATTAAAAAAATTTATTTCATAAATAACTTAATTTATGCTCGCTAGGACGCCCTCTATGCCATTCGCTTTTTTCACAGAAGCTGCAAGACATCAGTCGGTAAGTAATTGCCTCAAGAATTAAAATATCAAATCACTTATGAAAAAGGTCACTGACCTTTTTTAAATGATGAGGGGGGCCACACGTTTTGTTTTATAAGGACAATTCCTGATTTTTTATTGCTATCTTGCTTTTAACATTTTTTGTACTATGTCTTGATTTTTTTTAAGCCCGAAATCGAAAATGAGGGATTTTTATTTACACAATGGGAGTGCGCGTAACGGGGTACACGGATTTTAATCATTTTTTGGTAGCGAAGAGAGCTGATTTTGAGATGTACGGATTTTTAAAAGCACCTAAACAGTGAGTTAAATATGATCATTCCGATATCATGACAGACCCATATTTGAGACATCGTAATAACAAAAGTAACAATATTTTTAAACTTTTGCCTCGTCAAATCGTTTCAATTATCCTTCAATTAAAGATTCTAACAGTTTGTTTACCGAAAAAAAATTTGTCTGCCAAAACAGAGGTCAAAAACGATTTGACGAACTAAAAGTTTAAAATTATTGTTACTTTTGTTTTACTATGTCTCAAATATGGGTCTGACATGATATCGGAAAGATCATATTTAAATGACTGTTTAGGTGCTTTTAAACATCCGTATAACCAGAAAAACGGTAAATAATTAATTTAAAACCCTTTGATCAGTCACAAAAATAATGTTGGTAAAATGCCTACCCCTTTTCAACGTCTCGTGGGAGGGGGAAGGCACCCCTTTGACTGGTTACAAAAATAATGTTAATAATCTTCATCATAATATGATCATTCCGATATCGTGACAGACCCAGATTTGAGACATCGTAGTCACAAAAGTAACCATAATTTGTAACTTTTGCCTTGTCAAATCGCATCATTTATCGTTCAATGAAAGATTCTAATAGTTTGTTGCCGAAAAAATTTTTTTTTAGCCAAAATAGGGTTGACGCCCCTATTCTGCAATCTAACCTTGCACCCAAAGCGGTTTACGAGAAAAAAAAAGAGTTGAAAGAAATCCGCGCAGGATGAGTATCAGTCGAATTGTACGTTGACCAAGCAAGCGCCGATAAAGTAATGGCTTAGGTTAGAGGCTACAGAGTTTGCCGTCATACGGTCCTTTTTTCAATAGTTTAACCGTAAATATGCATAAATATTACAAAAACAATAAATATTTAAAAAAAAGGATAGAAAATTTATTATTCTTGACAGAAATATTTTTTTAAAAATATAACGAAAAATGGAATAGTTAAGTTTTTAGATGAAAAAATAAATTTTCAATGAAAGAAAACTAATTTTCTACCAAAAACGAATAATTTTTAACAAAATACATGAATTTTCAAACAAATATTTTAATTTTTAACATAATATTTGACTTTTCAACCAAAAAGGTGAATTAGTCACCAAGAAGATTAATATTCTACCAAAAAAGATAATGTTTCAACCAAATACAGAAATTTTCAAACAAATAGCTGAATTGTCCACCGAAGAAGATTGGTGTTCAAAAAAACATGGTATAGTTAAATTATCAGTTGAAGAATTAATTTTCAATAAAAAAAGCTAAACTTGGAACTAAAAAACTAAAAAATTGCACAACAATTTCTTAAATATTTCGAAGATTTGAAACGATTTCAAATTTTTTTAGAGGATTTCAAAATATTTCAAAAAAATGTCAAATGTTTTAATGATCTCAAATTAATACAAAATATTAAAAAAATATCTCAAAGATTTTTTAAAGATTTTAAAAGAATACAAGAATTTTAAAGATTTCAAAAAGGGTACAGTGCACTAGATCTCAAAGATTTCAAAACATTTCAAATATTTCAAACGGTTTAAATTTTTTTAAAGATGACAAATATTCCTGTGATTAAAAAACAAATACAAAAGATTTCAGAAAGATTCCAGACATATTTCAAAGAATGTATGAGAATTTCAAGAGATTTCAAGAAGATTTAATATATTTTAATGATTTCAAATTAACACAAAATATTTTTAAAATATCTCAGATTTCTTAAACATCTTAAAAGAATACAAGAATTTCAAAGATTTCAAACCATTTCAAAGATTTGAAACGATTTTAATTTTTTTTTAAGATTACAAATATTCCAGTGATTTCAAACAAATACAAAAGATTTCAGAAACATTTCAAAGAATGTATAAGGATTTCAAGAGATTTCAAGAAGATTTCAAATATTTTAATGATTTCAAATTAATACAAAATATTTAAAAAATATCTCAAAGATTTCTTAAAGATTTTAAAAGAATACAAGAATTTTAAAGATTTCAAAAAGAGTACAGTGCACTACATTTCAAAGATTTCAAAACATTGCAAAGATTTAAAAATATTTTTAATTTGTTTAAAGATTACAAATATTCCACTGATTTTCAACAAATACAAAAGATTTCAGGAACATTTCAGACATATTTTAAAGAATGCATAAGGATTTCAAGAGATTTCAGGAATTTCAAAAGATTAAAAAAATTTTAAAAGATTCCATAGGATTTCTCAAACATTTCAGAGAAATTTAAAGATTTTAAATGCAGGAATTTAAAAAGATTCTAAGGAATTTTTAATTAGTTTCAGTAGGCTTCCGTTTCCGGTACAGAATGGTAAAGTACGCGTGTTTGTTCTGTGCTATATTTTTTGTTTTGTCAACGTGAGGGGAGGTGTGAGTGAGGTGAAAGGTGGTAAGGGAGGTGAGTGCAGTGAAGGGTATGCGATAGTGTGGGGGAGCTTTTTTGTGAGGTTGAAAGGGTTAAGACGGAAGTTGAAAGTGCTAATTTAGAGGTTAGTTGTCGAGGAACGAAAAGAAAGAGGGTAAGGTAGGCACTAGCCAGCATGTTTGTTGCGGGGAGCCCAGTGGGGTCCAGCAGAGGGCAGCAACAGGTAGAAAACTGTGGGAATTTACTATACCCAGAAATAATTACTCTGACTCCATTATGTTCCCACGACTCAGAGAGATGATTAAACTTGTAATGCCATTCAAACTCAACAGCTTGATTTATTCAAGTACTAAATACATTGGTGCGAGACGTACCAGTCCAAAAGATGTTTATGCCAGGCCGGGTGACTACCAACTGGTTAGACGCCGGGAGGCGACGTCCCGCTTAAACTCGCGCTATGCAACTTAGAGTGGAAACTCTACGGTCAGACTGCCGCTAGGGATATCACTAGAAGTTACCATAAAATGACTATTCGAGTTGTGATAGTGAATCCCTACAGTACTCCCTCCCGAGTGTTAACGATATACGCTACTAAAAATAAATATCTATACGGCGCGTAAGATCTTAAATTAATGTTTGGCAATAGGCCATATGAGTTTGTGCATTTATATAGCCGAGAGGCTTTAGTCAGTCTTTTTGCAGATTTGTACTTTATAAATTAAATAAAATGTACATTATTATTTCATAATAAATAAACGATTACGCGATTACATTGGTTTAATGAGGCTAACGGCCTAGTCAGTCTAGAATAATCCTCAGTGGGATATAAATCTATGTATAAATTCTACATGGTCCTATGTTATGCAGGACGAGTCGTTGTTAATAATCGACGAATTGTCTTCTAATTAACGAAGTAAATTGTTTGCATGATGACTAAAAATCACAGGTTCCCTAAACCTAAACGTCGAAGGTTACCTTTTTTTGACGAGAATAATTACGAATAGGTGGGTTGACAGACATCTCCTGAGATACCGAACTATGTGTTCGAAGTAGCTGGTCGATGTCCTCGCGTGCGAAATACGCTGGTTTTATATTTTCGACTGAAATCTGGCGAGCAGAACCGCTTGCGTCAATTTCGTAAACTCGATCTGAGGTTCTGTTCAAAGTCTTATGAGGGCCGGTGTATGGAGGCTTGAGAGATTTCTTGGTATTAACACGAAGAAAGACGTGTTTACAAGAAGCGAGTTCTTTAAAAACGAACACATTCCGCTTGTACTTTTGAACAACGGGTACCCGCTTAACCTTCCGCATAAACTCACGGAATTCCTCCATGAACATATGCGGGTTTGGTGACAAATCGTCGGGCAGAACGAACTCCCCGGGTATCCTAAGAGTGGTACCGAACACGAACTCTGCTGGTGATGCGCCGGAGTCGGTGACGTTTGATCTAAGGCCTAATAATATGGTTGATAATGATTTAGACCATTCATGATCTGCGTGACATATGATGGCTGCTTTGAGTGTTCTGTGCCATCTTTTGATAATTCCTTTAGAAGCCGGATGATAGGCGGTTGTACGAATGGGATTAGTGCCGATTAGTTCTACGAGGGCTGGAAACAACCGAGATTCAAACTGGCTGCCCTGATTCGTTGTTATAGTTTCAGGTGAACCATACCGAGAGATCCATTGATCTACGAAAGCTTGGCAAACGGTTCACGCCTCGATGTTTTGTAGAGGCACGGCCTCGGTCCATCGAGGAAACCTGTCGATGATTGTGACACAGTATTTAAAACCGTGGCTATCTGGTAATGGGCCGACTATGTCGATATGTACATGTTGGAAACGAGTGTCTGGTTCTGCAAATTTCGCTGGTAAAAGCGAGTTGTGTCGAGATATCTTAACCTGTTGGCAGTCGTGATATGAATTACACCAGGCTTTGATGTTGCGACTCATGGAGGGCCAGATATAACGTTTTCGAATAAGGCGATCGGTGACTTTGGCGCTCGGATGAGCGGGGTCGTGAAAAAGTTTGAAGAAAGCGTTCGCGAAGAGATAATGGTATGTACGGACACAACAATTCTACGGATAGGTCACAGGACACAGTCGTGTGTTCCGAACCCCACTCGAGTTTTCTAAGGTTTTAGGAACATTTCAGATTGTCTATGAGGACTTGAAGTTCGCGATCGGCAGCTTGAGCCTCAGCGAGATCGATGAGGCTGAACTCGGTTGGCAAGCGGATAGCTTCGACTCGCGATAGAGTGTCAGCAACCACATTCTCAGGACCTGGTAGATATTCGATGGATGTGCTCAATTGAGAAATGTAGGAGATTTGCCTCTTCTGGCGTTGGGATGCCTTTTCCGTGCGCTGTGAGAACGCAAAGATAAGTGGCTTATGGTCGATGACAACCTTGAAGATCTGCCCTTTTATGAAATACCTGAAAAAGCGGATAGCCTCGTATACTGCCGTTAACTCCCGATCATGAGTGCCATAGTTGCGTTGCGCCGGGGTGCATTTTCGCGAAAAGAAGGCTAATGGCTTCCACTCACCGCTGATCTTTTGTTCCAGCGAAGCTCCCATCCCAAAGTCGGATGCGTCCGTCACGAGTCGAGTTTCGGCGTCATGCGAGGGATGAGCTAGGAGGGTAGCATTAGCTAGGTCGCGTTGGACCTGTTTAAATGCGGCTTCGCTTTGGGTATACCATGGAATTTCTCCTTTGTCGTTATTGCAAGAGTCGCAAAGGAACTGATTCAAAGGGGCTTGAGCTTCGGTTGCATGAGGCAAGCTTCGTCGGTAGAAGTTGACCATACCGAAAAACGGCGGAGTTCGTCCACAGTTTTGGGCCGAGGAAACTCGGAAACCGCACGAACCTTCTCAGGCAAGGGCGAGCAACCGTCCTGGTTGATCATATGACCTGAGAATTCCAGTTCGGACTTTCCAAACTGGCACTTGCTCGGGTTTATGCGTAGTGAGAACTCTTTCAGACATTGAAAGACAATTCTGAGATGCTCCTCGTGCTCCTCATGAGTTAAGGATGCTATGAGTACATCATCTATATACGCAAATGCGAAACTAAGATCTCCGTAAGCGCTGTTTATATAACGCTGGAACGACTGCCCAGCATTTCGTAAGCCGAATGTCATTGAGGTATACTCAAACAGACCAAAAGGCGTGATAACTGATGTTTTGGGTATGTCGTCCGGCGCGATGGGTATTTGGTGATACGCCATGTGGAGTTCAAGTTTTGAGAAGATTGTTGTTCCCCGGAGCAAGGCCGTGAAATCATTAAGGTGAAGAACCGGATATTCATCAATATGCCAGGCCGGGTGGCTCCCAACTGGTTAGACGGCGGGAGGCGACGTCCCGCTTAGTCTCGCGCTATGCAGCGTAGAGTGGAAACTCTGCGGTCAGACTGCCGCTATGGATATCACTAGAAGTTACTTACTTTTTTCATACTTATTACTTGAATTTAGGCGACGAAAGTCAGGTTGGTTTAGTTTTCCTTCTAAGGAAGTTTCTTCCAGTTGCAAGGTGACACGCATTTATTGGCTTTGTTACCAAAGTTGGTATGGTTAAAGCAGCGCCCTTCCCGACTTCTGCTACGCAAACTGTTGCTGCTTCGATTTCGAGCACGCGATCTAGGGCGTGAGCGATCTTCGCGGATTGAGTTGGTGAGTTCTTTGAGTTTTTTGCTGAACTCCTCCATCATAGAAGTCAGCCCGGAAATGGCGACCGCGGCGGAAGCTAGGGATGGAACTGGAGCTATGTCGGTATTATTTGAGGAAATTGCGGAGACGCTCATCTCGGGGGGTTTGGACGCTTCCGAAATTTTATCGGCAGTTTGGGCGAGTGATTGCAAGTCGAGGTTGTCGAGGGTTGCTAAAACTTGCCTTTTGTGCGCCGGCATTTGTTCGAGGAAAATACTCCTGATGACGTCATCGCCACATCCACCAGAATTTAGGGCCCGGAGCCTGTTTAGTACAAGGGAGGGTTTACCGTCGGATATTACCTCGCCTCTGAGCAACTCTCGGAGTCGCGCTTCTTTAGAGACGGCAAAGCTTGACATTAAGCGGTATTTAATTTGTGTGTATATTTCTGGGGGCCGAGGGTCCCAGGACACGATATCTTTAATATGCGCGATTAAATCGACGCTGAGGTGCGCGAGTACGGTGTGGGCCTTAGTGGTCTCATCCGTGACCCTAGTTTGGTGGAAATATGCTTTGATTATCAGGAACCAACATTCCTGATCGTCTATGAAAAATTGTGGAATTCTAGGAACGCGACAAGAGTCGACACGGTTAATTTGTAGCTCGGCGAACTGAGCGGCTATTTTTGCAAAATTTGGTTGTCCAATTTTCCCTGGATCGGCTTGTTCGTTCCGACCGATATCGAGCAGTCCGTTCCGACTGAAATCGACTTGTTTATTTTGATCGTTTAAAGCCATGATGGCAACGTTTTCCGTGGTTGAAAAGTATGAGCGAAAATTATGTGTTCACCGATGCTAATATCTACAAGTAAAGTAACAAACGTTGACACTTTCGGGTGACCTATGTAAAATTGCAAGACGATCTCGCACGCGAGAACATCACTCGGATACTGTTAAGGCTTATAAATATTTAATAAACGTGGAAATACAAGTAGTATTTTAAAGGAGCAACGTAATTGCTGAATGTCGATTCGAAAATGACAAAACATGATAATATGTGAATAAATTATAAAATAGATAACTTAACTGTTAAGATATTATCATTGAAGCTATAAAATAATTAAAGTTGTTGAATAATAGTATTTTCTATGTTATTAGTAGTAAAAAGGGGGGCGTTAAAATTTTGAAATAAAATTGGAAGAGGTTGCAAATTTAAAAATAATGAAATTGGTGAAACTGATCAAATTGAAGAAAATCGTTAAATTAAGAAGCTTTTTACTTTTTGGAAAGCTTTTGCAACTTTAGTAAGTTTGAAAAATTTAGAGAAATTGTAAAAACGTGAAAATTTGACGTAAAGGGGTTAGCATAATCAATCAAATATAAAGATTATTGAAATCGACGAGATTGCTAAATTGCGAAACTTTAAAATATTTGATAAGAAAATTTTAGATGCGGAAACTCGTTCGAATAAAATTAAAAGGTAAGTTATCGAGTTTTGGAAAATGCTGACATGAATACATTCTTAAAATCACTGGCTTTTTACCATAAAAATTAATAAATTCTTAAAAGTAGTTAAATTTACCACATAAATAATGTCAATGAACAGAAAACCTGTAAAAATTAAAAAAATGTTTTCTTTCGCTGGCAGAAAAATGCCCACTCGCACTCTCGCTCCGAAATAAAAGTGAAGACAATTTCTAAACTTCAACGCACTCGGGGGTTATTTCGCACTAATTAACAGTAAAAGTCGTTGATTGAAGCGAATATAATATTCAAAACGAAACTATGAAATACATGATTGTTGAAATTGTCGTAAAATAGCCAGAAGTGACTTTAATACTTGTCATTGAGTTGGTAACATTCGAAAATTGCAGGTAAAATACAAGCGGACAAAGATAATGTCGCGAAGATTTGAACAATTTGCATTCGCGATGGTTTGTTGGTTTTCTTGAAAGAGAGAAAAGAAAAAAAGTTACGTCGTATCGAAATACGCAATTGAGATGACTCTTCGGAGCAAGTTTTGAATTACACTGGTAACGCGAAAAACGCCAAAAAAGATACGATGATCGTAGATGTCCGTCCTTTAAAATCCTTTCGAATTTCAGTCGCGTGCTTGGAAAGGTGGTATGCTTATGACGCTATTCTCCCTCCAAAAAAATAATTTGTTGTTTCCAGGATAAAAATTTGTCTTATTTTCCAAAAATTCCTAATTTGCTGGTACAGAAATGGTAGAGTTGGCAGTAGGTGGTAAAAAGAAGATCAATGCCCGGCAATGGCAGACTTGGCGGCAATTTTGGAGAGGACGCCGATTGAGAGACAAAGAGTGGCGTCACTTTCGCAAATGCGAAAAAAATGTTCGATTCGGGGTCACCAATGTCGAATTTACTATACCCAGAAATAATTACTCTGACTCGAATATGTTCCCACGACTCAGAGAGGTGATTAAACATGTAATGCCATTTAAACTCAACAGCTTGATTTATTCAAGTACTAAATACATTGGTGCGAGACGCACCAGTCCAAAAGATGTTTATGCTAGGCCGGTTGGCTACCAACTGGTTAGACGGCGGGAGGCGACGCCCCGCTTAGTCTCGCGCTATGCCACGTAGAGTGGAAACTCTACGGTCAGACTACCGCTAGGGATATCACTAGAAGTTACCATAAAATGACTATACGAGTTGTGATAGTGAATACCTACAAAACAACCCCGGTGCTGATGATCTCACGGAGTTCGGCGAAACACGGAAGGGGAAGGGTGATGCCGGGGATAGTACCGATGATGGCAAGGTGCAATTTGCTACGCCAGGGAACTTGGGGTCGGGAAAGAAGGAAGGGAGAACAGCTGACAGAAAGACTCGAGGTAGGCCATCAAATTGGGATCTGCTTAATAGATCCAGATCTGGTAGCTTATGATCGAGACAGCTTTTTGAGAAATGTAGGCAGGGGGAGGCTTAACGGATAAAAGCGACGAGGGGGCCAAGACGGAAGACAGTAAAAGATCAAGAGAAGAAGAGGAGGATGAGCAAGGAGAAGAGAAGTTGCGGGAAAATTTTAAGAAAAAGTCTCCGCCGGAGAGGAATAAGGTTAAAGGGAAAGTGTATCTGAAGGATTTGGAAAATCTCATGAAAGGGTTTCGAGTCTGAGTGGCATGCAAAAGCAAGGGGATGAGGTTTGGGAGAAAATGAAAAAAGTTAGAGAGAAGTGGGAAGAATGGAAGCTGGTGTGGCGGTAAGAAAAAGATAAGGTTTGGAAGCAGTTGGAGGATATCGAGAAGAAGCAAAGGATGAGTGAGAAAGAGAGAAAATGTGATATGGAGAAGTTGGAAGAAAGAGTGCGAAAGCTAGAATGTAAATCTGAGGTTATAAAGAAAGGGGATGACGGGGTAGGAGAAGGAGAGAGAATAAAAGAAGTGAATGAGAACGTTATCCTAGAAAATGTGAGAATGAGGAAAGATTGAGAGAGTTAGAAAGGAAAATGGAAGTAGAAGAGAAGGCGAAACGAAGTAGAAATATAGTGATCAGGGCAATGAAAGTGGATAGTGAATCAAGAAGAGAAGAAGTGTAAAATTTGATGGGGGAAATTGGGGCAAAAGTGCACGGGGAAGAGGTAAATGGAGCGGTAAGGAAGAAAGAATGTAAATCGCGTATATATAAAGTGAAACTGAGAAATGAGGAAGAAAAAGTTGATATCTCGAGAAAGAAGAAAGCTTTAAAGGGGAGAGAAGAAAAGATAGAGGAGGATATGACGTGGAATGAAAGAAGAAGAAAGTGGATGATGAAACAGAGAGCATGGAATGAAAGTGTGAAAGGGAACACGTTATGGATAGGGAAAGACAGGATGTGGATAAATGGGAATGTGTGGATATGCTATGATGAGAAAGAAGACTTGATTGAAGTGTACTGGAAATAGTAGAGGGTGAACGGAAAGGAGAAAGCGGAGCGACGGTGTTTACACAAGAGTAGGAAGGGGACGCAAAGACGAAAGAAGCGAGAGAGGAAGGAAGAAAGAAGTGAGAGTAGCGTTTTGGAACGTATCGGGGCTAATGAATAAAGATGAAGGATCCTGAAATCTCTGAAGTAATTTGAATTCACATGAAGTCACGTGAATTTACCTGAAGTCACTCGAAATCACCTGAATTCGTTTGGGGTCACCCAAGAGATTCCCTGTGTGACGAATCCACACTACTTTAATATTATGTATATGCCTATTACTATTCTTAAGCCTACAACATTGTATGTTTTGCTACGACACTGTATGTTTCACACGAAACAGACTAATTCCTAGGTTTGATAAAAAAACCGAGCACCAAGTGCAGGGCGACGCCGAACCCCAAAAACCTGTTTTCCTTCTCAAAGGAAAAACTCAGTTTCAAGCCAACTGTACTACGTGTCGGGTGTGATTTGTGCTCATTTCAATTTTTATGAATAAAATACAAAGAATTATCCACGGAAAATCTTCTGTAATAAATTAAATTGTTTCTGATTATTAATCCCGTCACAAATTTTGGCGATCCTGCCAGGATCCTTTGAAACGGTTTTGAGAAAATCGATCTCAAAGGATCTTCGTGACGAATCTGAAAGGTTTGTGAAGTGTTGCAAAGTGTTGTCTGCGGTCAACGAAAATTTTGTGCAACAAATTTTGTGAAGTGCAAAAAAAAAGTGTTGTCAACGGCCAATGAAAATTTCATAAAAACCATTATACGGTGAAGAAATTTCACTGGAAATTATCAGGGAATTCGTAATCAGGCTGAATTAAGTAGGCTTGACGGAAACAATGTGGGAAATAAAAGTCCCAAAAGGGAGAGACGTCACTCAGCCAAGCTGACACCGTTAGATATGTTGATTTATTCATCACGGTGAACAACATCCAGCGGACCAGCCCATTCTATTTCCCTCTGTCTCTTCAAAAATAGAGCAACATTATTGTAAGTCGATTTAGATTTTAATTATCTCTGAATCAAATTTGATTGCGTGCGTGTGTCGTCAGAATATCCTACTGTTTGTTTTCTCGTTTGTATAAATTGTCAAACTGGCTTTCGTATAATATATTAAACATTTATCAGGCCAGAAGCTCCCAGAGTCCGAAACCTCCTCTCCTGAATCGCTCTCTCCTGATAATTGCACTTTTTCAAATAACCCCACGATGCCTCAGTCCTAACCCTTGGATAACACTGAAGATCCGCTTCAGCAGATCTTAGCGAAATTAAGTATCCTTGAGGAAAATCAAGTTTTGCTGAAAAATAACCTTCGTGTTTTAAATGTTGAGAACGTGAAAAGGGCTGCGAAAATAAAAACGTTAGCTCGTAAAAATGACGCTTTATTGACCGAGGATGATGAGAATGATGCGGGACAGGGAAGTAGAGCCACGAGGAATGCATCTCAGGCCCCGGGAAGAGAAAGTGACAGCTATTCTAAAGACTCTAGGGATGACAGTGACATTCCTGTTGCGATAGAAAGAGCGAACGAGCAAGCACAAGCTCTAAACCTCCCCCACGCTCCCTTGCTACCAGCGAAGGACGTTATACGTACAGTCGAGGTGCTTAACGGGCACGACGACGTGGGAGTACAAGACTTTATACGTACAGTCAAACGCGCCAGAATTAGGTGTTCTCAGCCAGATCTTCTGCTAGATCTTATATTAACAGAACGAATCACCGGTAATGCCAAACGCGCTCTTAGGTTTATCCGGATTAGTAAGTTCGATGATTTATATACAGCCTTAAAACAGAACTTAACTGTAGGAACGTCAGTAGAATTATGCCGTGCAAAATAAGATAACTGCCGACAAAATAATGATTCAGTTCTAGCATATAATCAAAGATTCCGGAAAACCCTTAATGAATTAAATTACGCGATCCAGGCTGAACATAAAAAAAACCGCTAGGAAAATCGCTTTGCAAATAGAAGAAACATCTGCGATAAAGAAATATATTATGAATCTCAGGGATGAACTAGCGACTCAAGTGAGACCTCTAAAACCGAAAAGCATTAATAAAGCCCAACAGTTATGCGTTTACAGGAGGAGAATTCAAAACCTGGTTTACAAAATCCACCGAATCAGAATATGCCCCTAAATGAAAGGATGCAACTACAGTGTAGTCATTGCAAAATATTAGGGCACAACGAAAAACAGTGCTACCAAAAACGGAACTCACCATTTTTTCAATCAGGCCAGAACTCGAAACGTCCTCCTCGAAGACTCAACAACATTACGGAGATGGACTCCCTCGAAGATTCGGAAGAACACGAAAACGGAATAGCATGCGACGAGAATCCCTCGATAGAATCACAAAAATATCTGGTCGATTGCAATCAGTACACATCCGACCTAGCGGGTTCAAAGGAGACATACGACTCCTCGTGGATTCAGGATCCTCAATTAATTTCATTAAAGACTCCAATGTACCGAAAAAATATCTAAAGAAACTTGCATTAAAGAATTTCGAATGGGGAACGATAAACATACATCAGAATTTAAATTCGACATGCAATATTTAGACAAAATTCACACTTTTAACATAATCCCTGATAACTTTCCAATTCCTGAGGGCGGTATATTGGGATTGCCCTTCATGCGTCAATACTCGTATAATCTATCTAATAATATCCTAGGGTTAAATCTGCGAAAACATAAATTATACGAAGATAAAATATTTGTTCCCCCCAATTAAGTTAAGATGGTCAAAATACCCGTGAATCGTTCTACAGGTCACGTAAGAATCTTTGACAATCCCCATATTCCTAATTCTATATTTCGTATCAAAGATCAGCTAATTACTATACCATTAGCTAATGAAACACCTAATACCAAACAGATAAATTGGAACGAGATCTCTGACGAACACGTCAAATTGGGCAAAAGTGATGAAAAATCAACTACATAGATCGCCAGCGCTTAGCCGAAAGTTTGAGACTTCTCAAAGAAAATACCCAATTGGATCACATTGAAGCAGATTTCCAAGAAGGTATACGAAAGATCGTACAATCTTAGAATGATATTTTTTCTTCACCTGGAGATCCGTTGCCTAGCTCAGAACTAACAACGCATAAAATAGTTCTTAAGGAGGACAAGATCACTAATAACTGCTCGTACAGGCATCCCGAGTGTCACAACAGGGAAATAAAGACACAAGTAGATGAAATGCTGACGAAAAGGGTAATTCGAAATTCTGAATCGCTCTATAACTCGCCCCTGTAGGTAGTACCGCAGAAGGCTGATTCTTCAGGACGAGCTAAATGGAGAGTTGTAGTTAATTTCCGAAAAATCGACGAAATTATAGATCAAGACGCGTACCCTCTTCCAGTGATTGAAGAGATCTTGGATCATTTGGGAAAGGCAAAGTTTTTCTCCGCGTTCGATTTAAGTTCGGGCTTCCACCAAATCCCTATGGAAGAGAAATCAAAGAAATTTACCGCATTCACCACATCTGAAGGACATTTTGAGTTTGAAAGAATGCCTTACGGCCTGTGTTTAGATCTTCAATCGAGGAACATAATAGGAATTTAGTGACACTGTTCGAATGACTGCGCCAAACTGGCCTCAGGCTGCAACCAGATTAATGCGAGTATTTGAGACCTGAATTAGAATACCTTGGCCACCTAATTACTAAAGATGGAGTTAAGCCTAATCCGGCAAAATTAAGAGCGGTTACAGAGTTCCCTATCCCAAAAAGCGCAACTCATGTAAAATATTTCCTAGGGCTTTCAGGGTACTATCGAAAATTCATTAAAAATTATTCAACTATTGCAAAACCTCTTACAGAACTCACTAAAACTTCAAATCCTTTTATCTGGACGTCGGAGTACCAGAAAGCGTTCGATAAATTAAAAAATTCCCTGTGCAGTGCACCAGTCTTAAGATATCCAGACTTTGAAAGAAATTTCGTCTTGACCACTGATGCCTCGAATGTGGGACTTGGAGCAATTTTGTCTCAGGACGGCCATCCCTGTTGTTATTTATCTCGCACGCTTAATGATGCGGAACTCAATTATACGACTACCGAAAAAGACTTTTTAGCAATCGTCTGGGCAATTAAGAGATTGGGACAATATCTATTAGGGCACAAATTTACAATTCTTACCGGACTTGCATGTTGGTGGCGGTAGTGAGTTTATGTTCGGTGACAGGTGGTGAAAGAACTTTACAGAATTGTGTGGAAGGTGTGATTGGAGTGCGAGGGGGAAAGCCGAGGAGGTGAGTAGGGTTGTGCGGGGTGATTTGGGAAGATAAAAATTAAATTAACGCGGTGGTGTGAGGTAACATTTAGATATTTAGTGAAAGTGAGGTTAGGTTGGCAAGGAGTAGGGGGATTTTGTGGTCAGGAGTTTGGGGCCTTAGAGGGGTCAAGGGGGGTTCAAGCAGAGTTGGGGAATCTCAAGGGAGAAAAAGGGTGTTTGCAAGGGCTGTGAGGAATTGAAAAAACAAAATAAAATAAAAAAAAAAATAAAAAAAAAAGAGAAATAGAGGGAAAATTTGGCGGCAATAGACGGCACTATTCTCTAGTGACATCTGTCGGTTGCGGGGGGGACTGCATGGAGAGGTCCCAGTTACCGACGGCAGAGCGGGAGGTAGGCAGTGAGAGTGCTGGTAGTGAAATTGACGGGGAGGAAATTTTCCAAGTGCCACGACGGCCAACAGTGCGTGGTCGAGTTTCGAGCAGCGCGTCGGGGAGTGGGGGAAAACGGAACGGTGGGAGCGAAGGAAGCGAGAAAGTAAGAGAGAGAACGTCAAGCGCAAGTGACGGGGAGGATCTCTTGAAGAGGAAGAGAGACAGCCAAGAGAGCCCGGAGAAAAGCGAGGTAGAGAGCCCATTTAAAAAAAGCGGGAGGACACGTAGGTCACCCTCCCAAAAAATGGAGGGAAAGTCGGAGAAGGAGGCTCTCGGGATGTTATTAGGCGAGATCAGGGGGCTGAGGGAGGACATAAGGGGGACTAAAGAACAGATGGAAGGTATGAGGGAGGACTTGAGAATCAGGGATGAGAAATGGGAAAAGGAGATGAATGAGCTGAGGGAGAGAGTAGAAGGGTTAGA